>PVIW01001311.1:0-119929 GCA_004026585.1 Noctilio leporinus | reverse complement strand
TTTTTTAAGATTTCACTCATTTCTAGAGAGAAGGGCAGGGAGGGAGGAAGAAAGGGAGAGAAGCATCCATGTATGGTTGCCTTTCACCTGCCTCCAGCTACGGACCTGGCTGGAGACCTGGCTGGCAACCTGGTTATGTGCCCTGGCTGGGAATCGAACCAGTGACCTTTGGGTTCACAGGCCAGTGCCAATCTACACCAGTGCCACACCAGCCAGGGCCTGTTAGAATCTTTTTTATTTTTTTAAGCCACTCTTGGTGGTTGGACCATGGTTGAAAACCATTGATCTGTCTAGGACCTGGTAGGTCAGCCTAACGGGTTTGGGGTTACTCCAAAAGTAAGTATGGAGGTGCCCAACAAAGGATTTTCACGGGAGAAACAGATACAGTCTGAAGAAAGCTCCTGTGAGGCAGGTGGGAATCAACGGGCCGGAAGTCAAGATGCTCAGAAAAACCTTCCGGTTCTCCACCCCTCTCTCTACCCTCTCTAGACCTCCGGGCCCTCCCCCTCCCAGCCAGAAGTGCAAAGGAAAGACGGTGGCCGGGAGGAAAACTTCCTACTTGGGTCACCAGCCAGTTTCCAGAGATCTGATCCCCCCTGCAACCCCATTTCATTCCCAAGTCGCTGTGGCACCTCCCGTAATTAATGGCTAGGTTTTAATTAAACATTGATTGGCTGCTAATTAGTCTAATGATTAGTCTTGGGAAGGAGACGGGGCTGTCAGACCCCGTAAAGGAGGCTGGGAGATGATGGAAAATTCCAGCTCCAGCGGAGACGCGGTCTGCACCCGCTCCGGGCCACGTGTTTCCATGATTTCGGTCTATTATAAATGATGCTTCCAATGTGAATTTTTCTAATCGGCTTGAGTGTGATGAAGTCCCAGGTGACTGATGCGAGGAAGATTGAATCCATTCGCCTTTTCATCAGATTTCAGCCTCTTAATGCAGCTAAGAGCCTTTTCCCACTTAGGAGGGAATGCGTTTCTGTCTCCACAGAGAAGGCGTCCGGGGTGAGGCTGCCCCCCCAGACCTCGTGGGTGCTCAGACCCTGCTGAGGACTTCTGAGTGGAGAGTGGCGCCCTGCTTTTTTGTTCCAACTCAGCTTTTAACAGCATTTACCCACACTTCCCATTACACTGGGCCGCTGCGGCTGGATTCTGAAGGCCGAATACCACTCACGTGTAACATGCTCCTAGGTAAGGGATGCCTGCAGCCTCCCAGAGCATTTGAGGGTCTGCACACGGACCCCGCTCGGGTACACGGCACTGAAAGTGACCCCATTAGAAGTCACCTGGGCAGCGATCTGAGGGGCGCAGGAGGATGGAGATGGTGATATTGGTCCATCGTCTCCAACATTTTTTGTTAAGTTTGGGTTTTTGCAGAACAGTACAAAATTCCCTAAAAAGTCCTATGCTGGGCTCAGAGTTCGGGGAGAAGAGACATGAAGCCTGAAGCCCAAGAAGGCTTGGGGTCCGGGGGAGGTGCTGTGTACAAGTGTTGGTGAAGACAGAGAAATTGAGCCCTCGTGCACTGCCAGTGGGCACGTAAGGGACAGGGCATCCGCAGTGGAAAACAAGTTAGCAGTTCCCCGGAAAGCTAAACACGGAGTTGCTACGTGATCCAGCAATGCCACCCCTACGAATGTACTCAGAAGAATCAAGCAGGAATTGGAACAAAAACCCGTATCCAAACGTTCATAGTGGCATCACTTACATGACCAGAAACAACCCAGGTGTCCACCCACAGGTGCTGGGCAAGCCAAGTGGGTCCATCTCACTATGAGATTTTATTCAGCTCTGGGAAGAAATGCAGGACCGATCCCTGCTACAATGTGGATGGACCTTTAAAAAAAAAATTCCAGATATGAAAAACCACATTTCATGTCTGTGAAATAGCCAGAATAGGCAAGTCCACAGTAGGCGGGAGCTGGGAGATGGAAGGGCCGGGGGATGGGAACTGGCCGAAACCAGGGCAGGGTTTCCTTTTGAGGCCAGGAGAGCGGTTTGGAAATAGAGGTGGAGGTTACACAGCCTTGGGAATAGACCGAATCGCTCACCTGGAAATGGTAAATTTTATGTTACGGGAATGGGAATCTCACCTCGGTAAAAGGATCCACCTGCAACCCAGGTTTAAACGCCTCATTCTGGATGGCGCCTATTAAAATTACGTTGACTTCAAGTTTGTCCTGTTAGGGGAGAAACCACGCACGGGTAGAAAAATAAAGCAAACCTCTGCCAGCTGGGATGCTTGGAGAAGAACCATCACAAACCAAGCAAGGGACCCAGCCGCCCCTGGGGGCTGAGGCTCAGGGCATGGCGTCCACCCTAACTTACCGTTGCCCCTGTCCCAGGCCCTCTGGGTACTGGTAGCTGGTGCACGATAATGAATCACAGCGATAATCACTATGACCGTCATCCTTTTCCTTAAGAAATTATTGGCTGCTCCCTGGGGGACCAGCGTAAGGGGTGGGTGGACGCGGATACCTGACATCTGCAATGGATTGGAAACTTTCACAGCGACGGGCCTTATGACATAATGGTCTGGGACAGACCTGCCGCCTCCTCTGTCAGGTGCCCTAGAAGGAGCGTCGGAAGATGGAACTCTTGGTGGGTAGGACTCTGAGGGAGGGCTTGCCGGGGAACAGGTGAGTGACGGGAACCGTCCAGGGTGGGGGAAAAGTCAAGCAACATCATGGTATCAGCAGGAGGCCGGACTCAGTCTGCTCCCAGGGGCCACCAGAGTGGGTCCCACCCTTGGGCCCGCCCTCCTCGCCTCCTGGTCACTGGGAGGCGAGTCTCCAGGAGGGGCCCCTGAGAGCTGAGGAGTGGGTGCCTCACCTGGGCCGGGAGCCCAGCAAGAACCCTCTCTGCTCCTCCTCCCCGCACCGCTGGGGACTTGAAAGCCACTGCAGAGCAGAAGGGGTTGGGCACAACTCTCTCCTGGGGACGAGAGCCCACAGCAAACCCAGCCCTGCCTGGGGATTCTGGCCAGCACTTCTGGGCCGCTATGACATGGGGTGATCATAGGCACCTTTCTGGCTGCCCAAAGCCCTCAGGTAGGCACCTTTGGCCATCACAGGTCAGGTGGTGCAAATAAGGACCACAACAATGAAAAGGCAGCTGATGCAGGCTGCAGGGACTTCTTGTTTTGTTTTGCTTCAAGTGGTGTTCATCTTCCAGCTAACACAGAGGAATAGCACGGTTCCCCCTCCAAAGAGGTGTGGCCCTCATGGGTGACGTCGCTTGGCTCACGGGCCCTGCTGGGACCTGGGATGGGCCACCGGGAACCGCTTGCAATTTTCACAACTCACCACCACCGGGCAAGCAGTCTGTAGAGATCTGAATGTGGTGGCTGTGGCTTCCTCCGGCCTCGGTCACGGTCACGCACGCGTGGGACCCAGCGGGACGACACGTGCCACAAGCAAGGGCGTGCAAGGCATCTGCCGGTGCAGCAGCTGGGAGCATGCCTGAGCCGCCCGGGGCAGGCGGAAGGTTCCAGAGACATCCTCCAGCGGCGGCAGCCGGGCTCCTTGGCAGTTAATGAGCCCTAATTAACATGTTGATGGGGCTGCGCACTGTTTATATTTGGAACCTTTTTACTGCGAAGGTTGTTGCTGTTGCTGGATTAATGATGCTCAGGTTGGATCTGGAGCCTCAGGACCCCAGTGATGAAAGGAGCTGCTTCCCTTCCCTGCCCCCAGCCTTTTCCTCCTGCAAGGCCGCTGGGCCTGCCGCTCCCAGCCTCCTGCCCTCGGCCCCTGGCAGACCCCAGATGCTTGCGGGGTAGGGACAATCCGTCCCTCCCTCTCCTCCCTGCTGTCCACGTGGCCAGAGGTTTTCCTCCAGGTCCTGGCACCTGCCTTGTGTCCGCCACTCTCAGGGGGATCTGGGCAGGAGTTTCCTAAGGGACCAGCGACTTGGATGGGACCACCGCCGAGGAGCTGGGAGTGGAGGCCCCAGAACCAAGTGAAACCTCGGAGCCTGGACCTGCTGAGCATCTCCCTGTGGGGTCGAGGTCCCCGCTGAAACACTGCAGATGACTGACGGGGAATGGTAGTCACCCCAGAGAGATTTATTCTCTGCGGGGTGTGGCAATTCAGGAGCAGACTCAAGACAAAGGTCGTTATAAGGGGGAAGGACGATGTCCCGGGCACGGTGCCTCCTGGGAGCCCACCGGCGGCTTCCCCAGCTGCTCCAACGCGCCTTGCTGCCCACGCTTTCCCCTGGGGTGCCCTCCTGCCGGCCCACTGACCCCACAGCTCGGAGCTCCTGAGATGGGCATCCCCGCTGCTGAGGACAAAGGTCCGGTGAAGCCGGCTTGCCCTGGGACCGCAGAGAACTCACACCTCGGTTGCCTCGGCATCTCTGCGTCGGCTGGAACCCTCCCCTGATCCCAAAGCGACGTGGCCCTGACTGGTGTGGCTCGGTGGGTTGGGCAATGCTCTGCAAATCAAAAGGGTGCTGGTTGGATTCCCAGTCAGGACGCTGCCTGGGTGGCAGGCCCAGCCCAGGTTCAGGAGGCAAACCAATGGATGTGTCTCTCTCCGTATCACTCCCTTCCCCTCTCTCTAAAAGTACCAGAAATAATTGAAAAAGCAACAAAGTCATGTGGCTGGCAACTGCACCCCCCCACACCCCCGCCCCCCCGCCAGTGAATGAGTGAACTCTTAACATAGAGCCGTAGAAACTTTCCTGGGGCTTCCGGAGTTTGGATCTAAAGCTACACAGACCGGGAACTTGTGAGTGAGGAAGGAGTGAGACGGAGGGAGAGCTGAAATTGGAGAAGGGGCGGCGGGGGTGAGGGGGCACGGAGACAGGTGGAAAGAGGAGGGAGCAGAGAAAACCCCACGCACGTGCCCACTAGAGGACACTTTCCCGACCAGGAAACTGAGGCACCAGGGGCTGATGGGCCATCGCTATCACTGTCGCCCGGTGCCACCAGGGCAGAGCAGCCTCCGGGGCAGAGACAGTGCCCTGCTCCTGGGTGCTCTCCACGCTGCCCAGCTCCTCCCGAGTCAGCTGACAGCCCCCCACCCTGGGTCGCTGCTGCTGCTCCCACCGCTGGGTCCACGCTGACACCGCCCACTCCACTCTCCGGCCCCTGCCTTCCAGCCCAACCCCCATGTCTGCCTCCTGGCCCCACAGGAAGTCATGAGGCCGGTTCCCCACAGCGCTGGCCTCACGTTCGGGTCCTGGAACCAAAGGTCTCGAACGAATGCTACTTCCCGGCTTGCGGCCTTTACCTCCAAGCAATTCCGCGTCCAGTCAATTCCAAGAGGGAGCACAGTTGTCATTTGTTAGTGAGCCACTCCGGGCACCTCACAGTCCCCTGTCAGCCCCTGGGAGGAAGGTGCTATTGTGGTGCCCTGGTACAGGTGGGGAAACTGAGGCCCGGTGACATCTTGTGAGAGGTGGGCCGTTAGGTGGGGGGGCGGTGGGACTGGAACCCAGCCAGCCGGGCCCCCAGTTCCCTGTGGTCACAGCGTGTCTCTGCGTGAGCAAGAATCAAAGGATGTCTTATATTTTTCCTTGGCAGGACATCTTTTCATTGCTGCTGCTTTTTAATTTCCTGCTTTCTCTGAGGAGGCCTGTGTGCCCACCATCTCGGAAATGTCCTCTTGGTCCAGGGACACCGGCCTTGACAGTCGGGGCCCGTGCCCCCCTCATCCCCAAGCTTCCCTGGGTCTGCAGCCAAGACCGTCAGGCTAGTGTCCAGGAGTGGCCGGTGGGGACAGCCGCGGGAATCCAGCTCCTTTCTCCCAACAAAACGCCACTTCAAAAGGTTGCATGAAATGAGATTTAATAAAAGAAACAGGGTTCCTGCTGGTGAAATTGAGGGCAGGGGAGAGGTCCAACCCGGAGCTCCTGGCCACGGCCACGGCCACAGTAGGGCCTTGGACCCGATCCGATCCCCACCCCCGTGCCTTGCTCAAGTGACTTTGGGCAAGTCACTCGGTCACAGGGACCTTGGTGACCTAGCCTGACAGCAAGGGACCTGCACGAACCCATCTCTGAGCTGGTGTCCAGCTCTGACATGCGGGGTGGGCCTCCATCCCGGGGCCAGGCCGAACCCCTGGGCCCCTCGCTGGCGGCGGGAGGAAGGCTGGTGGGTGCGCCACCAAAGGCCCTGCAGAGCCCTGAGCCATCCTCAGCCCGGAGCCCCGAGGGACCTTCTGGAAGGACCGTGAGGAGCCTAAGAGTCGGAGCGTCCGACCTGCTCCGGAACGGCTGCTGCTGGCCGGTGACGGCGAAGGTTTTCTCTGTAGCTGGTTAAAAAGAATCTATTTTTGGGTTCCCATTATCAGCATAAGAACACACCATGGCACATTCTCCCAGAATCCTCAGGCCTCAGGACATGGCTGTGGCCCCCACAGGAGGCCCAGCACCTCGCACCCATTGCTTCCCAGCCTGGCTTCCCCCGATCTGGGAGCCTCCCACCTGCCCACCCGCCCTCTTGTCCTCCTCCCTATGCTCTGAGAAGCAGGGCTGACCCCCAGCCAGGGTGACTTGTCCCTCTGCATTGCCCCTCACCCGGTGACCCTTCCTGTGCTGCGTCAGCTGGCCGTCGATGGCAGCTGGGCACAGGCTCCACCCATCGTCTGGTCTGCCTGTCCCAGGAGCCTCTCCGTATCATCTCATCTGCTGCGGTGGCTTTGCTCCTGGGGTGGGCCATACACTCTACCTGGACACCCCGGGACCTTGGGGGTCCCTCCCGCTCCGTGAGCAGGGTCCATGTGCTGGCAGTCAAGAGGGGCTGCACGGCCCCAGGCCAGCACGGGGCCCTGAGCCCCAGGGGCAGAGAGGACCCTGCAGGACACAAGCAGGCTTGGGCCAAAGCCACCCCTGGGCCTCATCCCAATTCAGCCCCAGGTGACTGAGGAAAGTCCCACCAGGGGCTTAGAGCAGATGGGGCAGGCTCCGGACCCCTGCCCGGCCCACCATCTGTCCTGACAGCCGACCGGTCTGCCCGGGCAGCCCCTCATCCTGGCTCACCATCTGCCGGCCTGCCTGGCCCTCCTCCTGGCTCCACCAGGGCCCCTGGAGGGGACAGGGCTGGGGCCAGAGCCAGACCTCGCTGCCTCCAACCAGCCCCATCTGGCACCCCTGCGGGGAAGGCGACAGTAGGAGCCAGGCCCGGGCGCCTCGCAGGGCAGGGGCACCTTCTTTTCCCTGGGGGAAGGCAGAGGGAGGAGGCCTGGCGCAGGAGAGGTTCAGCCTTGCCGGGCGACCCTGCTGGAAAGTCCTTGGCCCTCAGTCCTGCCCTAGGCCTTCCATCCGGACTCAGCGCACCCCTCCCTGGCTGGTCCCTGGGTGCTGGTCTGCACCCTCACCCAACAGGGGGCCCCAGGGCCTGAGAAGAAAGTCACCTCCATCCAGGCCCCAGGGCAGCTGGTGAGGGAGCAGGAACCGGGAGCCAGGGCAGCCCTGGGGCCCCGTGGCCAAGTCTGGGCCCAGTACGGCCACCCCAAGTCCCTGGCCATTCGCTCAGAAGGAAACCAATGCTGAGGTGACCAGCCTGCTTTTGGGGACCCACCTGGGGCACAATGCAGCGCAGGCCCGTGGGAGACGGCAGCTGAGCCCATGCCGGGGGACCGGAGCCTGCCGGCAGGTGCACCCTGAGCAGTCAGAGTGACCCCATGGGTGCCCAGTCGCCCTCTGCCCCAGGCCCCCCGCTCATGGGACGGCCCCACCCTACCCCGGCCCCTCCTCCTCTGCAACACAACTGCTCTACCCTAGAGAACAAGTCAGGTGTGTGGGTCCCACCTGGTGGGAGCGGCTGGCTCCGCCTGAAGTGAGGCAGGGAAGAGGGGGGCCCTCATCTCATGAACCCGCTGGTGGGGTCTCTTGGGTGTGGCTGGGTCAGACGTGGGGGGGTGGAGGGAGCCCCGCAGGCTGTCACCCCATCTGCTCCCACAAGTCCCCACTTCCTAACGTCCGGCGGCGGGGCCCAGAGCCTCCAACGCCCAGCTGGCCCACCAACTCAGCCCTCACTGCAGCGCCCACCCAGCTGCCCACACCCAACCTCAGTCCCACAACGACCTGGGCAGGGAGGGTGCAGACCCGAGCAAACGTCAGTGTCCCTTGCAGGAGTGGACAGGTGGAAAGAGCCGGCATCTTGACTCAAGTCAGCAGCGAGGTGGGAGCGGGGCCCCTGGGGCCCAGGCTGCGTCAGCTGGCGCCATCGCCGGCACAAGCCGGGGACCCAGCTCCGTGCACCCTGCGGGCACAGAAGCCTCTGTCCTCGCTGGGCCTGGCCAGAGGAACGAAGTGTGGGAGAGCCGGGGCGCCACTGACCCCCAAGCTGGTAGATTTGTGGCCCGATGGCGCCCCCTGGTGGGCACGCTGGGGACTACAAAAGACGGGCCCGGTTTTCAGTTCCATCCCGGGAATTCTCAGTCCTGGGTGTCTTTCCCTTTTCCCAGCCGGGCTCTGTGCTGATCAGAACCCCCTGCCCTCTAATCCAGTTCTGCTCAGACACCACTGATGGTCAGAGCACCAACCCAGGCGGGAAAACAACCCCCGAAGAAAGAGTTTCTCTGCCACAAACCCCCATCCCGGGGCTGGCATAGCCCAAGGGCACCACCCTGCCTTCCCATCAGGTGTGACGGGCACCCCTGGCTGGCCATCTCCGAGGGGGACAATCAGAAGTCCCTGGCCAAAGAGGGCCAAGTCAAGTATAAAAGAACAGAGAATGCATTTGGCTGAAACATACAAAATAGATAAAGTAGGTAAACATACAGAAAAAGAAGGGGGGAAAATAAAAACAGAACAAAACCTCACTGGAAACCCATTGGAAGTCTCTACTTTGAAAATTGTTGATTAAAGTAAAAGAAGTAAGGGTTTCCCTTTTTGAACTGCATCCAGGGTAACCCATTAACTCGTGTTACTCAGGTTTTAGCAGGAGAACTCTGGCTACCGTTAGGAAATCACCGTTTTGCCACGTCTCAGGAAATGATTATTCCTCTCAACCGTCCCGGAGGGAGGAGGCTGGTGATGGGAGATGTCACCGGTGCACCACGGCCGTGGCCACCGGGGCCCACGGAGCTGCTGAGCGTCCTAGGGGTGTTTCCTCCGGAGCAGCCCCTGCCCACGAGGGCTTCCGGCAAATGCACGGGCCCAGACCAACCTTCCATTTCCAGGCAGCGGCGGGGAAGCAGCTTGTCACGTCATTTCGTGCCTCACCTGGGCTGCGGCGATACGGATTTGATGATTTAGCTTCCTCTTATCTTTCCAGAAACCAGTTTAGATGTGATTGCAGACGCCATTCTCAGCGGACAGCGCACTTTCTCCAGCACCTTCCGTGCGCAAGCCGAGGGCAAAGACTCCCAGGCTTTCCCCAGCCAGGCAGGTTTCCAGCTCCGAGTGCCAGTGGGTGCTTACCCCCCGCCCCACCCCCGTAGCCGGGAGCCTGTGCTGGTTACTGGTTTCTCCCACCTCCCCGGTCTTCTAGACAGCAGCGCCTGGAGCCCCTCTGCCACCCCTTTCACAACGTGGGTGCCTGATAAATGCCTGCTGAACAGAGCAGCCCCAGAAATGGGGCTGAGACAGAGGAGATCCTCTGGGACGTGTTACCTGGTCGCCGTGCTGAGGCTGGACTGAGGATGCCAGCCAGCCGTGCAGGCACAACTCCTCATGAGGGTTCTGGGGACCGGGGCACAAGGACCTCCATGCTCCATCCTCCCCAACCCCCATCAGACCCGGCTGGGTCCTGGTGCCTGGAGGGTCGGTTCCCTCACCGTGCGCAGCCCCAGCTCAGCCCCACGCATCCCCAGTGGTCCCCAAGCAAACTGCTGGTCGGCCACTGTGATGACCAAATTCCTGTGGGACCACATCAAGGTGTTACCTGCTCAAGGACCTTCCCTGCACGGAAGGGACATTGTCCCTGGGTCCAGGTGGGGGTGATGAGTTGGGAGGGGAAGGCCTGGCTGTCCCTTATCCACCCAACATGGCCAAAGGTAGCCCCTTATCTGTCTGGACATGTCCCCTCTTCATTATCATGACATAAACGTATCCAAGTGGCTGTAAAAGACAGCGGGTGCTCCTCAGCCTCATGCGGCAAGATCCTGTGATAACAGCCGCAATAAACAGGGACATTATCTGTCACTTTCCTGGCAACCTCCCCCTCCCTAACCACCTTCATACCTCCTGGAGCCATGTCCCCACCCCGCCAGGAGGTCAAATATGTCCCAGGAGCCAGCAGGGGGACCAAAGACAGACCCCAGACACTGGCCTGCGGCCTGGGCCCCTGGCCAGTGCTGGCCCTCTCTCCCCGTGCCCGTCAGAGCTCAGCCTCCGGGCCAACAGGAGAAAAGTGTTTACACCCACGCATACCAGAGCCATCCTTCTGGAAGATTCCAGGCCTGGGCCCTGAGACCACAGCTGGTGGGGGGACCGAACCCACCGGAGTTCCTAGAAGGTAACAGAGGAAACAGCAGGGACAATGACAATGAAAGATTGAAGAAAAGACCCGAGAGAGTAACTGTGTGGGGACTGGGTGACGCAACTTGCAAAGGGGCTGCAGAGAGCCGTGGGCTCCTCTCTGGGAGTGGGGTGGGGTGTCAGCCAAACACAAGATCAAGGGCCCACCAGACCTGCCGAGGGAGGGTCCTGGGTGCCCCCTCCCACCATGAGAGCACCGCAGGCCCAGAGAGGGGGACACGTGCTTTTGCAGAAGAAGCAAAGCAAATGGGAACCTGCTCCTGAGTTGGGGAGGGGCTGGCCCTGCACTCGGAGGAGGCCCTTCCTCTGGTCTGCGGAAGGACAGTGAGTGGCACAGAGTGACAGGAGCAGGCTCGCCTTGATGCAGTTTGGGTGGAAACAGGCATTTTCCCAGGTGAAAGATCACGGTGGCAAATTTCGAGGCTGCGCCACCCAGGGGCTTTGAGGGTGGGCCAAGGGGTCAGACAAGAAGCGGCCCCTCCTGACTTCCCTCTACCTCGAGCTGCCTCCCCCACCAGCTCCTGCTCCACCGTCCTTTCTCCAAGACGTTGATCAAGCCCAGGAACCGGTCTGCCGAACCCACAGGGACTCACCCTGCAGGGCCATCCCTATCCGAGGACACATCTGTTCTTGGGGACAAACTGTCCCCACCACCCAGAGCCCACATCCCCAGCCCCCGGGACCCCCACAGCTTTGCACCCGGAGGGAGGCTGACGGAGGGAGCAGGCCATGATGGGAAAGAGCTCCCGGAGTCCCCGGGGAGCACTGTAACCCACGGGATTAATAATAATCCTGTTAAAATATTAATCTTCACTTAGCCAGCAGAGGCCAGGCGGCTGCTGAGATAAAGCCCCTGAGAAGTAATAAAAGTCCAGGGCAATTGATAAAGCAGACCTTGCCGCTAATAAAACCTGCGGTTGTGAAGGTAGGGTCGAGCCCCAACTGTCAGGTCAGCCGTCGGCGGGCCCGTCCCAGCCTCAGCAGACCGGGGGTCGGGGCGTGAGTGGGCAGGTCTCCTAATCTGTCCGAGAGAGAGGAGGGTGGCTGACTCTCCCAGCTGCCCCCCACGGTGCCCTTTGGGAGGAATCGCCATCCTTGGGAGAGCTCACGGGTGGAGCCCCTGCCACCACTGCCTCCCAAGGGTGTCTGGCCCAGGGCTGCCCTGGGGCGGGTGGCTGGAGAGGAAGATGTCACTGCTGCAGGGAAGGGGAGGTGGGAGCAGCCCGGTAGGGCCCTGAGGACCCCTGAGCAAGAAAAGCAGCTGAGTGCTTCCCGTGGCGTCCTGCAGGAGTGGCCTCGGGACCTGGCCCACTGTGCAGCACGGTCTGCCTGTGCCCCGCACCGGGGAGTGGACCGGCCCGTCCCAGGCTGTACGCCCACCTGACTTGGCAGGGGAGCCCACGGCCTCAGGAGCAGCTGGGGTGACAACTTTCAAATGTGTTATCAGCCCCCCAATTGCAAGGAACACACCCAGCACCCAGCTCCTGGTCCCTAGGAGCTCCTCCCGCGAAGGGACCCAGGGCTCCTAGAGAAAGGACTGACACAAAGCGCACGACGAATAGCCTTGAGTCCATCCTGATGCGCGTGACGGAACAGATGGATAAATGGGGAGCAGACTCGCATCGCCTGCCGAATTCCAGACGACTCCCGAGCATGCGGTGCCCCCAGGACCGGCAGCAGGACCTCTCCTGCCCCGAGCGTGGGCCGCACATGCTGACCTGAGAAGTAAGGCCGAGTATGAAGAGGGAAGGCAGGAAAGAGTCACGTCCCAGGGTAGGAGGCTGGCAGGCACCTGCTTGGCCAGGGGATCAAGGTCCCGTGGACGGTGAGGAGCCTTGCGGATGGCTTGTGCCCTGCTGGCTACTTTATCTCTCACGAAGAGAAAAACATCAGATAAGCCCCACTGAGGGACAGTGGAGTGCCCGGCCAGCACTCCTTAAGTGTCGATGTCATCAGAAGCAAGGCCAGTCTGGGAAACTGTCACACCCCAAGAAGAACATAGGGAGATAGGGTGACTCAGTGTAAGGAGGGTCCCCAAACCCAGCAAGGCCATCGGGCCGAGCAGCAGGGAAACCTTTCATGCTCCTGCACCGTGTTGGCTTTTGAACTGTGCACCGTGCAGGGCAGGGGGCTCATACGCGCAGCCCTGGGGTGTGCGGGAACTCCCCACTGTCTTTGCCATTCATCCATAATCCCCAAACTGTTCCCAGGTAGTTTATTGTTATTATTTTGTTCTAATGTTTTCCCTAATCAGGAAGGACCGCAGATGCTTGCCTAGACTTTCCCTCTACGTATTTATTCAGCCAACCAATATGTGTGGAGCATGTATGTAGCCCAGGCTGGCACTGTGCTGGGCTCTGGGGACAACAGGGGACAACAGGACAGGCCCTGTTGACTCCGGTCAGGCAGGAGAGGGGAGAAAGCCACGAGGGACAAATATAAATGATCAACGTCTACAGAAGAGAGATTCCAGAAGTACTGCTTCAAAAACATACATGGCGAGGCAGGTGAAAGGCAACCATACAGTGACGTTTCTCTCCCTCTTCTGCCTTCCTCGCTCCCCCTCGCTCTAAAAACAATAAATAAAATCTTAACCTCTATACCTATATAGGCATACATGGCGTCGCCCGTAGAGAGCCTGGGCACATGGACCCTCTCTCCCTCCGTCACTGGGGTGGGTGAACATTCACACCTGGGGCCTGCGTGGGCAGACATAGGAAATCTTTTCCCCAGCTAACTCCGTGCTGTAGGGCATCACTCCACACGGATCAGGCCACCGAAAGGGAATAAAAGAGTAAAACCTAATGAAGATAGTGGGGCAGGGGAAATAACAATTACCCACGTTGACACACCCAAGAGCGATGTGCTGGTAAGCACTAATCACCCCCTGTCTAGGTACTGCGCCCCAAGGAAACAATGTGAATGAAGAAGGAAAAAAGTCAATGACACCGAGATATTAAAACAAAACAAAAACGAACAAAAAAATAAATAAACCAGCCCCAAAGCCAACAATAGGATCCAAAGCGGCGGTGAACCCACAGGGTCTAGAAATGGTTCCGAGGGCAGGTTCGGCGCTTGAGGCCAAGACTCAGCTCCTCCATACCCTGCCTCAGTTTCCCCTCCTGTAAGAGTTCCTGCAGGAATGAGATTGGGGGTGAAGGCCGGTGCTTGGGCTATGGGATCCGGAGAGAGAAAGGCGCTGATGGACATGCTGAGGAGTCCTGAGAAGGGGGACATGGGACCTTCCCTGTGGCTCCAGGCCAGACCCAGGGCAGGAGGGAGGGTGGGCAGGAGGCACCCCACCTCCCGAAGAACCAGACTCTGGTTCCGTGGAAAACGTAGTCTTCCTTCTCTGCACCCATCTTGTTTTGAAGTTAGATTTTGCGTTACATTTTATATTAGATATTAGATTTTATCAGCATCAAATCCAGGCTCCTCCGTGACCCGCCTCCCGGCCTCAAGCGGGGGCACTCCCCTCCTCACCCCATTTTAAGTCCCCTCTTCTCCGGTGACTTCCCCTCTGATCTCCCCATCTTTGGTGACACCACCACCGTGGCCGCTCGAACTGGATGTACCCCTAGGTGGCTCCTTTTCTGTGTCTCCCATGACTAATCTGGGATGGTCCCCAAATTCCCTTCCCCATCTGCCACCCCCACAGCCACCACCCTGGTCTGGGCCACCAACACCTCCTGCGGGGACAGCAGCAGTCACCTCCCCGCCCTGCACCCAACGTTCATTCTTTCCTCAGGCCGACCTCTCCCGGCCTGCAAATGGGGCAGCTCTCTTCGAAATGTGAGATCAGCCGGTGCCACCGTCCGATGCTCCCGGGCCTGAGTGTTTGAGGCCAGGGCTGTGGGGCCCCACGCCCAGCCCTACTGTCCCCAGCCCGTCCCAGCCCCAGGGCCGTGCGTTGCCTGTGTCAGCAGCAGTTCTGTCTCCTTCACGGCGGTGTCCCCAGAACTCAGCACAGTGCCTGGTACAAAGAACAGGCTCCACAAGGTAGGCCGGGTTATTAACCAACGTCAACCCAATACATTTAACTTTTAAAGGAAGTTTTAAAGGAAGTTAAAAAGGAAGTTGGTAAAGAGAGACACAGAGAGACACAGAGACAGAGATAGTGACAGAGAGCTGTGCGCTGGACTCCGGGTCCCTCTCACACACTTTCCCCCCTAACCCGTTAGCAAAAGTGACAAGGGACCTCCTCTTTTGACCGCCTTGTTGACCAAGTCCATCCGCCGAGACTGCCTACACCCAGGTGCCTTTCTGAGGGCCCACAGGGCCCAAGAAGGAAGGTGCGCTGGCCCTGACCCCTGTCTCAGGGGCAGGGAGGGAACAGGTGCTCCCTGGGCTGGGGCTCCGCATGGACAAGGCCAACCCCAGGCTGAGCTGCTGGCCCTTGGCTCCTGGACCCTGGGAAGCCTCCCCCACAGCGCTGGCCCAGGCGGGCCTGAGGCCCGTATACCCCAAAGGCCACCCTGAATTCGGGGCTCAGGGACGGGGAGCTGCTTGGGTGGAGACCAGGCCATGCCGAAGGATTGGACCCCCCTCTCCTCTCCAAGCCCTCAGGACTGGCCCCCACCCTCCCCGTGAGGACGCACGGCTCCAGGGGGAGGAGCACCGGCAATAAATGCAGCTGCCAGGCGAGGGCTGGGCTGAGGTAGCACAGACACGGGTGACAGGGGCCTCTGGCTGAGACGCAGGTGAGTGCACGGTCTCACTTTCAAAGATGCACGGGATAAGACTAGCCTGGGTGACCCTGGGACTTTGCTCCGCTCCTCTTGCAGGAACGAGCCCCGTTGCTAGTGCGCCTGGAGAAACCGTCATGAGACCCGCGGCCACCCTGCTAGCTGTGGCCCTGGCGGCCCTCCTGGCTCCCGGGGCCGGGCTGCCCGTCCGGCGGCAGGACTCCTGGAACAAGTTGCTCCTGGTGTCCTTTGACGGCTTCCGCTGGAACTACGACCAGGATGTGGACACCCCCAACCTGGATGCCATGGCACGCGAAGGCGTGAAGGCCCGCTACATGACCCCTGCCTTTGTCACCATGACCAGCCCCTGCCACTTCACTCTGGTCACTGGTGAGTGTCGGCCTTGGGTGGGGTCTGGGGGCTGGTGGGGGGAGGCTGAGAAACCATGGGAATCGGTGCATGTGCACGGCCCTCTCCCATGGGGCACCGTGTCGGGGACAAAGGTGAGACAGAAAGGGACACCCTCACTGGGGAGACAGAGCATGGCCCAGGGGACCGTCAGGGGCCCGAACCATTGGCACAACTGGTAGACGGCAAATACATACAGGCAGAGGTCTCTGTTGAAATGGTGACCACAGCCGGGGTGACAACTCAGGAGGCCTGCCGGGGGAGGTGACTGTGGCTGGGATTCAGAAAGGCCCAAGGGACAGGTCCGAGGCTGCCGCTGCCTCAGGTGCTCAACCCACCGCCACCCCCGCTGCCCTTGGACAGAACTCCAGGTGAGCCTGCGCCTGTGGAGGCTCCCTCTGCCTCACCCAGGTGTGTCGCCCGGGTGTGTCTTGGCTCGCGGCCACATCTCTACAGTCCCTGTCCCCCTTGTCACCCGACCATCTCTTTTCTTTTTGTAAGAACGACTGTCGCTGAATTTAAGGCGCCCCCAACCCAGAATGCCCTCCTCTTAAGCTCACTGATCGCATGTGCAATGACCCCGAATGTGATCACGTTCTGAGACGCTAGATGACATGGCTTTGGAGGACACAACTCCACACATCCTCGCACGCACGTTTCTGTGACGAGAACCGCTGACCACCCGAGACGCGCACATGTCGGCACCCCGCTGTCCCTTCTGCACGTCACTTAACGGGTCACAAACAGGGAGGGAGACGCGGGGGACACACTCATCACGGTCCCTCCTTTGGTGCCTTCAGAACTCACAGGGGTGCATTTCCCAAGCGAGAAACAAATATAAGAAGATACCTCACGGGCCTCCACTTGGTTTGTTTAAATGCCTGCCTAGGATGCCATGGCCGGACTGTCACTTATTTCATGAGTTCCCTCCTGAGGGCCACCCAGCTTGCCCCCAGTCTTTTGCTAAAACCAGCGAGGCTGCAAGTGATTGCCCTCTCCACACACGCGCACATGCACGCACCCACATGCCTGCACACGTGCACGGGGAGCAGCTGGGTCGGAGTGGGTGCCTGTACGCACCCCTCTGCACGGCTGCCGCCCGCACGCCCACAGCCCTCCGGCCGCCTCCTTCCTTCCCTGCAGGCAAGTACATCGAGAACCACGGCGTGGTCCACAACATGTACTACAACACCACCAGCAAGGTGAAGCTGCCCTACCACGCCACGCTGGGCATCCAGCGGTGGTGGGACAATGGCAGCGTGCCCATCTGGATCACGGCCCAGAGACAGGTAACGCTGTCCCCACACCCCTTCTCACAGTAGTGGGGGGGGGAGGGAGGGGGAAAGGCGGTGATGGTGCGCACCCCGAGCTGTGTGGGGCATGGTCCTGAGGTGGGTGGGTGCTGGGCCGTCATCAGGACCTGCTACACAGCCCTGCCGGGTCCTGCTGGGTCCTCCCTAGAACCCTGGGACCAGGAGGGACGGTTCCATCCTCCCAGCTGGAGGGAAAACTGCACCTGTGGACCCTTTGGCGCTCGGGGAGGGGGTCGTACAGGGAAAAGAATCCCATTCTACACAAAGGCAGGTGATGATGAACTGCCTTTGCCCCTCCCCCTCCTGCACCCTCTCAGGGCTGGGCAGCTAAATTCTAGGGACAAAGATGAAGCAGGTGGGGTTTAGTGTCAGCCCAGGAATTCTACCACCCTGCAAAGTTCTGGGAGCTTCCTGGACCCAGACACGTGGCTTCTAGTCAACCAAGTCACGCGAAGGGGCCAGGAAGGGTGAGTCCTCTGGCTGCGGAAGGAGCCGCAGGGTGCCAGGCTCCGTCACAGAAAGCTGAAGCTGAGGACGTGGCCGGGGGGACTGGACAGACAGACAGATGGTGGGGAGAACAGGTAGATCCTCAAAAGAAGCAGCAGGTGATGGATGGGAGGATGGACGGACGCATGACCGGGTGAAGGCTGGAAGGGACAGATGGAGGGACGTGGTGGGGGGCCGGTGGCACAGGGCTGGCGGTGAGTAGGCAGGAAGAGGCCGGGCAGCAGGCCAAAAAAGGCGGGGACTGCTATCTGAGCATCTCACCCTCAGGGCAGAAGCCTGGGGCCCCACGGTGGTGAGGACCCTGCCTATCTGGGGACACTTGTCTCTCTCTTATCTCCTGAGTGCTGAGTTCACTGCACACACCCTCTCTCTCCTCTATAAAATTGTTATCAGCCCCAGATAGGAGCTAGGAGCTCTTCAGAAAACACAGGCTCGTGGGGTGGTTTGGAGCAGGGATGGGTCATGTGTCAGCCGTCATGGGACAAGTGGGAGCAAGCCAGCAGCACGTGTGTCAACGCCACCTTCCCC
The DNA here is from genome assembly GCA_004026585.1 of Noctilio leporinus. Classification (NCBI taxonomy): domain Eukaryota; kingdom Metazoa; phylum Chordata; class Mammalia; order Chiroptera; family Noctilionidae; genus Noctilio; species Noctilio leporinus. The sequence continues at coordinate 102,051 of PVIW01001311.1, read as the reverse complement.
GGCAGGGCCTAAGGACCGGCTCCTTCTTCTACCCTGGTGGGAACGTCACCTACCAGGGCATGGCCGTGACGCTGAGCCGGAAGGAGGGTCCTCTGCACAACTACAAAGACGAGAAGGAGTGGAGGGCCAACATCGACACCGTGATGAAGTGGTTCACGGAGGAGGGCCTGGACCTGGTCACACTCTACTTCGGGGAACCGGACTCCACGGGCCACAAGTACGGCCCCGAGTCCCAGCAGCGAAAGGACATGGTGATGCAGGTGGACAGGACTGTGGGCTACCTCCGTGACAGCATCAGGCGGAGCGGCCTCGAAAGCAGCCTCAACCTGATCATCACGTCCGACCACGGCATGACCACCGTCCATAAGGAAGCCAATGACCTGGTGGAGTTCCACAAGTTCCCCAACTTCACCTTCAAGGACATCGAGTTTGAGCTCCTGGACTACGGACCGAATGGGATGCTGCTCCCCAAGGAAGGGATGCTGGACAAGGTCTACGAGACCCTCAAAGACGCCCACCCCAAACTCCACGTGTACAAGAAGGAGTCCTTCCCCAAGGCCTTCCACTACGCCAACAACCCCAGGCTCACACCCCTGCTCATGTACAGCGACCCCGGCTACGTCATCCATGGGGTGAGCTGCCTGCAGAATGCGTGGCTGAGGGGGTGGCGGCTGGGTCTCTTTCCATTCCCATAAAAAGCGCCCCTACTTCTATTAGCCCCCAAACCGAGGGGCATTGACCACCAGAGACGTGGCCATCACTACCCAGTAGGAGTCCGTGTGCAGGTACACGGCGTACATGTGTCTACAAGTCCTTTGCTTGGGTACATGCTTGTATGTGCATATGTTTGTGTACATTTGCATATGTGTGTGCTTGTATGCACATGTGTGCATAGAGGGTGCAGTGTAAGGTCAGCCATGAGAGGGACAGGGACACCCTGGCTGGTGTGGCTCAGTGGACTGAGCACCAGCCTGTGAACTGAAAGGTCGCTGGTTCGACTCCCGGTTGCGGCACGTGCTTGGGTTGGGGCCAGGATCCTAGTTGAGGGCGTGCAAGAGGCAACCAATGCATGTTTCTCTCCCTTTCCCCCTCCTTTCCCCTCTCTCTAAAAACATGACTATTTCTTAATGAAAGAAGAGACAGGGACAGGGCAGTGAGGAGTCCAATCCCCCATTGGCAGAGGGCGAGGGGCAGGAAGAAGGTCCCGATGGGGCAGGTGGTCACGGAGAAGCCCCAGCACTGCCTGGGGTGACAACTCCACCCTGTTTCCCAGGCCCCCCGCTTACATCACCAGGTCTTTGTAGAGGTTCTCTCTCTGGGCCACTGATCTTTTACGGCTCAGGATGCAGAGGAACTGGGGCCCAGAATCCCTCCTGCTCGGTGTGTGAGCTCCTTCGGGGGTCCCCGCGCTCCGGGGTACCGCAGGGGCCGTGCTGGTGGAGGGGCAGGCGGGCTGGGACCCAGCGAGGACTCGGGTCGCTCTTCCGGCAGAGGGTGAACGTGCAGTTCAACAAAGGGGAGCACGGCTTCGACAACGGGGCCATGGACATGAAGACCATCTTCCGGGCCGTGGGCCCCAGCTTCAGGAAGGGCCTGGAGGTGGGTCCCTTCGAGAGCGTCCACGTGTACCGGCTGCTGTGCAGGCTGCTGGGCATCTCGCCGGAGGACAACGACGGGGAGCTCAGCACCTTGCTGCCCATGCTCACGCCGGACGCCGGCAGTGAGGTCCCCAGGACCCCGTCGCCCACAACCCCCTCGGGTGAGGCGCCCACTTCCACTTGCCCTGCACCCACCCCGCCACCAGGGAACGCCCCCCTCACCCCCCATTGACCGCGTCTTCTACCTTTCCTTCCTTAGGGTCTGCCGTCCTGCCTGGCGGCCACCCTCTCCTGATGACAGGGATGCTGCTGTCTACGATTCTGGCCAAGGTCGCATAATGCCCCATTGCTCAAGGTCAGAGGCCCTGGAGGCAGACAGGGTGGGACCATCAGACCCCTGTACACCTGGGCCCTGCCCCGCTAGAGGGGTCGGCCCTCGTTCCTCAGGAGTGGCACAGGGGACAACCAGGGGACAACTCGGCAGCTGTTGTGGGGGTGGCTGCAGGGGGGGTTGTTGCCCCCTGGACACTAGGGGAGCCAGGCTGGAGGACTCAGCTTGCTGAGGACAGCCCCCCTGCCTCCACCCCCTCCCAGCCTGAGCCGAAGCCAGTCATTCTTTGGAAAAGTGCTCGGTGGGGACCCAGTCCGTGGCAGGCTCTGAGGACACACAGGACCCCAGCCAGCCAGGACCCAGCCCTAGGACGACCAGTGAGGGGCCGGGGAGGGCAGAGAAGACAAAGGCAATGGAGGCAGAGAGGACGGTGGGGGCTGCCTCGCTGAGGACGTGGGTTTGGAGAGTCCTGCATGGTGAAGCCAGCCAGGCCAAGCCCTGGGGACAAGAGTCCAGGCAGGGAGGAGCGAGGGTCGCAGAGGTGGGCCTGGCTGCTGGTGTTTCTGGAGGAAAGCCTGGTATGCTTGGAGCCTGAGGGTGGGCACAGGACAGTTGGGAGCCCCAGCTGGGTGACACGGGGGATGGGAACATGACTGCGGCACACCTGGGCAGAGAGATGCAGCCAGTGGAGGGCCCTCCAAGGCCACGTGTGACAGAGCATCCTGGTGGCAGGGTGAAGAGGGGCAAAGGGAGCGGAGTCAGGTCCCTTTAAGGGCTGGACCAGGCGAAGGGACACTGAGGGGTGAGGGGCTGAGGACAGCACAGGCTGAAGAGATGGGTCGCTGCTCTGCTGGTTGCCCCCTCCTCCCTCCCGCCCCAAGTTTCTTAACTCCCCGCAGACCCCACCCCCAGCCCAACCCAACAGCACTGGCTCTTCCAGGCCCAGCTCCGGTCGGGGAAGCGTCAGAAGCTGTCAGCGAGGCCCTGCGCCCACCCTCCTGCTGTGACGGACTGGCACGAAGGACGTGTCTCCCCAATGGCCAGGGACGTGCTCGACACGCCTCAGTGGCCCCACAGACCCAGCCCATGCTCGGCTGTCACGGTGCAGGCAGGACCTTGCCCAGGTTTGGGTTCTGCAAACACACACACACTGGAGGACAGTACACCACGCCCGACCCCAGGGTCCCCGCCCTGCCCCCGCCTGCCAGCTGTGCGCTGCCATCCTGCCCTGACCCCAGCCTGTCCCCAAGTAGGGCAGGGAGGGGGAGGCTCTGTCCACTGCCCTCCTGGTGTTGGGGATCACCCCCACCTGGGCTGGCTGTGGCCACCCAGAGGGCACTGCCCCACGGACAGCACCAAGGGGGGTAAAGGACAAGTCTGGTCATCATGGTGTCAGCATGGCCAACGTGGGTGTGACGCGTCCCCTAAAGCCTGCCTGTTTCTTTGTCTTACCTGTGGCCCTGGTGTGTAATAAATTCCTATTCCGTGGGGAACCCACTCATTCTGGTTGGGGGGGTGAGGTGGGACATGGGGAGAGGCAGGGAAAGGGGGAGTACATCCTCATCGGACCCCCAGGGAGAGGTGGTGGAAGCGCTGGGGAAAAGAGGTCTTTTCGTGACATAATGGGAGACCAAATTGCTAAGCTACATTGTCCATCAGAAACAACCAAAACAGGGGAACACACGGCAAATAGTAGACCACCACTGGTGGGGAAAGGGAGGGGTGTGCATTGGCGTGCGAGAGAGAGAATCTGTCTTCAGTGCCCAGGAATAAAACTGACCCTGGGGAACTCTCTAGAGAGAGTGGGCATCGACTGGCCCCAAGGGACTGGGTGGCCAGCCCAGCAGCAGAAGGGACACGGAGCCACTTCAAGGAGTCCCAAGTAGGGAGGAGGTGCGAACACCTCTAGGGTTGGCCCACCATCATGTCTCGGGGATTCTGGCACCCCTGTAGGGAGGTGCTGAACACGAAAGGGTTGGCCCCCAGCAACACCCGCTCACTGTGTGCCGGCCTGTCCTACCCATGGAGGGAGCATGGGTCCCCTCGAGGGGACATCGCACTTCAGTGGGCAGATGGCAGCGGTCTGTGCACAAGGGTGCAGGAAATGATGCACTTTGGAGAAAAGCAAAAGCAGAGCAGGGTCAGTGACGGGGGGTGGCAGGGGCAACCACAGGCCTGGTCAAGTCTGGCAGGCGCACTTCCTTTGAGGTCTTTCAGGGTCTTGGGGGGCCCCGGTAGGAAAGGGCCGGTGTCACCCGCTATCATGGGGCAGGCAGGGACCCACCTCTCTCAGGCCCCAATTCAGTAACTACCTGATGCCCTTCAAAGTCACAGAAAATCAGCACCCCGGGACTCAGCCTGTTTCCTGGCGCGCCGGCGGCCCACTTGCTGGAGCAGGGCACCACCTGGACCTCCAGGTGCCCAGAGCACTTCCATACCTTTGCTGTCCCACCACCTCACTCCCACACTAAGCCATGGGAGTGAGTGTCAGGGCCACTTGCCAACAGTCCAGAAAGCAAGGCCTTGCTGGAAAAGGCAGTGTCTGGTCACCCCCTACAGCACATCGTGGGCCTGCAGCCTCCCTCGTGCAGGGCCCAGGAGCCCGGGGCACACACAGGCTGGCCCCAAGGCGAGCGCGCCCTTGTTTCAGGCCCCTGAGCACAGCACTCCACACCCCTCAGCGGTGAGGTCACTGGTCAAGACCATGTAAATAAATTACGAGGTGGCAGAACCAGGATTTAACTACCAGCCAGTCAGGCCTGGCCAGGACCCAAACCCATGCTTGAGTTGCGCCCCATTCCCACACCCTCCACCCCAGGGAAGTCAACCTCCAGCCCTCTGCCAGGAACCCCTGCCTCTCCCTCCAAACGTCAGCTCATCTGATGGATCTGTCTCCCCTGGCACAATCTGTTCCTGTTTCTGGACGTGCCTCTTCCCTGGACCGTGCAACCCGAGGTGCCACTAGCCAGCACCTCCTGCCTGTTCTCAGCTTCAAAGGCTCCGTCTGAGCCCGGCATCCAACCGGTCCTCTCACGAGCAGTATCTCATCGTGGGTGCCCTGTCCCGCCCGGAACTCCTTTGCTGTGAACAGTCCTCAGGAAACAGGGTCTTAGTAGGAAACATGGTCTCAGCCCAACACGCCAAGGGAGGCTTAGCTCACAGCCGTTCCCCACAAGGCATCAGCTCTGGCACGTAACCCTCACCAACATCATCAGGGAGCTCATCTCACCCAAACAACCTGACGCTCCACCCCAGCTCCCTCCCCAAGGGCTGGACTCTCCTGCCTATTTCCCTCCACTTCCTCTCAAACTCAGGCTACAACACAGGCGGCTTTATTAGGGATACAAGGACGCTGCCACCAGGACTGTCACCCCACCCCCAGCAGAAGCTGTCACTAAGTGACACCTCCCTTCTGGTCTTCAAAGACAAGACACTAAGGATTTTTAACATTTTAATACAGATCAGAGTGTCTGGTTCATTTCAGCTCCTTCACGGCCAAACCTAGAGCAAAAGAGATAAAAGTGAGTCACCCCGAAGATACATTTTGAGCCACTGCCGCTTGTGTGGATTTGCGCTTAGCTGAAAAGGGCTCACAAAGCTCAGAAATCAAGCCCGGCAGGGGGCTTCTGCTTTCAATACTTAGTGTTGGATTAAAGAAACCCTGTCAGCCTTTATAAAGAGCCACGTGGGACTGGGTCACTTTTCATGGTGAGGGGACAGCCTTCAGAGCCACTATGCGCCCGGTCCTTCCACCACCAGGAGTCTGTTTACTTCACCCAGGCTCATGGCCTGCTGTACTTCACCAGCTTCCCAACTTGTAAAAGCAGATCATCCAAACCAGTACCTGCCTGGCGAGGAAGAAACCAGTTCCTCGCTGTTCCTACTCTGCGTTAGAAAAGCATCGAGTGAGACCAGCACTCCTCAGGCCAGGGTTGGGGGCCGGGGCTGCACCCTCTCAGAACCCCCTCCTTGCACAGCGAGAGCAGGTGCTTAAGGCTACCAATGGACTTTCCTCAAGTGGGGCGCCACCCAAGACACAACCCCACGACGCGCGCCCCTTCTGCACGGTCGGCCACTCACCGGGGGGCAGGGACTGCTTCAGCTTCTCCGCCTTCTCTTTGTCCGTGATGACCAAGGTGTACAGGTACCTGCTGCAGCGGACTTTAAACTTCACGTTGTCCTTGTTCTTCTTGATCTTGACGGCTACCAGAGGGACCAGAGAGTTATTCAACCGCACCACGGAAAAGAAGCCACCAGGTCACCTGGCCTCACAGAGGCCAAAAGTGGCCCTTAGGACCTCGACCACTGACAGCGCAGAGCCTGTCCCTGTCCCTACTGCAACAGGAACAAGATGTCCTCTATGACCCCACTATTTTAAGTGTGAGAAACGGGCGTGACTTTATAAACGGCTCTTTTGCGTGTTTGGCCTGAGGGTCACAGCCTAGAACACTGTCTGCACCCTCCCGTCCGGTGGACCCGAAGCAGCTTGCAAAGTAAGGACACGGGACATCCACGCCTGCAGCCAGCTCTCTGTGGACAAGAACGTGCAGCGGCCACGGTCCAGCACGGGAGGCGTGTGCTCAAACTTCTAAAAGGGGCACAGAACCCATTTTCCGGCCCTGCTGCTGCCAAGTTCTACCCCAGGGCTACGCCTCCAAGTGTGGCTCAAACCCCGCAGCGCAGGGTCTGAAGTGTCACAGGCCTTGTTCAGGACAACGCCAGTCATTCCCACTTGGGGGCAGCTGCTCGGGCTGCTGAGGACGATGGCCTCCTTGTAGCCCAGTCACTTCAGGGACTCAACCGCCCACATTCCAGCTTCTTTCACAACAGCTCAGGCACCCAGGGACCTGCTGTTTCGAGAGCCAACGGGAACCAGAGGGCCCAGGACTGAACAGGGGCTCCAGCGCCTCAGCCCGGTGCCTGGCCAACACGCAGGCGCTCAGCACGCCACAGGAGCAGCCCAGTCAACTGCACTCAGCCCCGTTTCCGCCACCGGCTGCTTAGGGGACAGGGAATGACTCGGGGCTGAAGCTGTGGCTCTGAGTCTGCTTGTGGCGCTGGCTGCCTCGGCTCTTGTCTTCATCAGTCCAGAAACCCGGACATTCATTCAAACCAGCCTATTCTGCCACCTTAACACGCCCCTAGAAGCCAGGTACGTTGCATTGTCCCTGGAAGCAGCTGTGACCCTGTAAGAACCTGTAAGGTACGTGAATCTCTGTAACTACGTGTTTTCAACACTCTCACATGATGCGTTAGTTCCACATATGGGCACACCCCCCACCCCCCCAAAACAAAAGCAGGGGCAAGAAGAGTTACCCATAGACCCATGTTCACAGCAACATTATTCATAACAACCAAAAGGTGGGAACCCCTCAGATGTCCACAGCCGGCTGAATGGAAAACACAATGTGGTCTATCAATCTATGGATCATTCAGCGTGGGGGACATTATGCTAAATGACAAAGCCAGTCACAGGAGAACAAATACAGTCTCATCTCACTTATGAGGTTCCTGGGGTAGTCAAACCGACCAAGTTCCATGGTGGTCACCAGGGGTGACAGGGAGACGGGACAGTCACTGTTTACAGGTGCCAAGTTTTGCAAGATCTGGCGTTTTGGAGACGCAGCAGGAATATGCTGAACCCTGGTGAAATGCACCCTTAAGATGGCAAATTTTATACTATGATGTTTTAGAATGAACACTCACTGAACAGCCTATCATGTCCAGGGGACCATGACCTCTGCCTTCGTGGGACAAACATCTACAATCAGGCTCCCAAACAAAATCAAGATGCAAACGAATCAAACAGACGTAAGCGTCATTTCTTGGTTGCCCCAAGTCGTTGACGTGAAAATGGGCTGCTTTACGAAACGTTTACGTTGTCATCTTTTGGTTTACGGATAGCCTCCCCCAAGTTTAAAATGTTGGACTTTTAAACTGACAAATGACCGAGTTACCCCAATGGGCTCAAGGGCTTGATTTCCCTCTTGTACAAAAATCCGTTTTTGAGCTACTTAGGCCTATTTAACACGCTTCGAGGACAGGACGGGAAGCCCTGTCCAGCAAAGAAACAGCAGGTGTGCTACACTGGCACACACACATATTTTAGGTGGCCCTGGATTGCGAGGTGTGTCCCGAAGGCATCGGGCGCGCGTACTGCTTTCACTGTAGGGACATTGGCCGGGCACTTTCCGGACAGACCGGGTCCCCGCGCTCCGGGGCTCCTGCGAGCCACACCTCCGCGCCCCCCTTTTCGCTGACACACACAGGAGAGCAACTGCTCCGTAAATACGGTTCGGGGTGAGCAGGCTCTGGGCCCGGCCAACACCGAACCTGCAGCGCAGCGCGGCCTCTGGGTTTCCGGGGCGCCGGTTTCCAGGGTTCTCCCCCCCCGGGCCCCCCATCGGCGGGCTCCCGTTCACAGCACCAAACCCAAACCACCGCGAAACCGACACGCGCGCACTCAGAGCGGTTTCCGAAATGCCCCCGGTGACTAACGAGAACACGCGGGCCCGCGCCGGGTCCCTCCCGGGAAACGCGACGCGGCCGCCGCTGCCGGGGCAGCACCAGAGTGGGGGCCGCTCCCCCCACGTCCTCAGCCCCCGCGCCCGGGCGACCGCTTACATTTCGCATCCTTTCGCCGGGCCGTGAGCAGGAAGTCCTTGATTTCCTCAATTTTGCGAGGCTGCAACACAGAGAACACGGGGGATGAGCGGCCGATTCGGGATTTTCTGGAGACGGTCCCCAGACCCTCGCCCCGGGGCCCCGCGCGTCCCGGGGAAGGTCCCAGGCAAAGGGACCAGGTCCTACTCACCATGGCTCCGAGGCGCGGCAGGGCCCTGCGGGGAAGACAAACACCAGCATCAGCGGCGCGCGAGGACCAACCGCGACCCCCGCTTTCCCTCCCCGACCCCCGCAATGCCAGCTCCAATACACTCCATCCTCCTTCCCCTCACCCTCGACCCAGGCCGGGGGTCTGCAGCTTCCATCCGGCCGTGGATTACCTCCGATTACCCCCCTAGTCCCCGTGGGCTCCCTAAACGGTACTTACAAGCAGCGCTGACACACAAAAGAGAGTGGAAAGAGCGAAACTTCCGTTTCCAGGCAGTTAAACCCGCCCCCGGAGGAAGCCACCTACGGTGTCTGCAAAGGGTCAAGGGTTATGTAGGCGCGGACGCGTGTGCCCGGTGGATTGAGCGCCGGGCTGCGAACCAAGCGGTCGCCCGTTGGTTCCCGATCTTGGCTTGTACCTGGGCCGCGGGCCAGGTCCCGGTTGGGGCGCGCGCGCGAGGCCACCACACATGGCTGTTCCTCTCCTCTTTCTCCCTCCCTTCCCCTCTCTAAAAATAAATAAATGAAATCTTAAAAATAAAAAATAAGGTTATGTAGGCGTCCTCCCTTCCCATTGCAGAAGCACCTCTGCCCCCTTCCGGCCTAGATGAATAGCGCAGCTCCACGAATGGAAAGAACGGGCCGCCCCCTCCTCCGCTCCTTTCCTTTCCCCACCCCCAACACCCCCTGGCCTTCGCTAATTTTATTTCAAATTCGGTTTGAAGACCTAACACGTGTGTCTACGACTGTCATCTGACCCGTGCATTGGGCATCTATACAGACATTTTCTCTTTTCAATGAAGGGACCTTCTTATGCATAGTTTAGAATCTCTTTCTAGGGTTCCTCGCATTCCGTTCTGGTCTCCTTTTCCAGGGACATCTAATCGGGCCGAAGCAGGGCTCTCTTTTCTATTTCGGGGGCTTTTCCACGTGCCACTTACAATGCCCATGAGAGCTGGTGCACCACTGAAGTAAGCAAACACTTCCAACAGCCATGTCCTTACCCATGTGGAGAACGAAGGGTTGTCACAGCTGGGAGCCCAGAAGTCAGGACTTGAACCCAGGCTGCTCAGACCCCCGAGCTTCTGAAACCACCGAGGTTGCGCACCCAGAGGGGTGCCCTTTCGGCTCCTGCCCGCCTCTAGCCCACTTGCGGGTTATTTTCTCGGCATCTAATTACTCCGAACTCTTATATGTACCATCTCTTCCTTCGGGCAGGCTTCGGGAAACCGTGCTTATCGATTTTATTTTCATTTTCCACTTTTACTTTACTTTTAATATCCCTACACATGTCTGCATTTTATATTTGTTTTTCACAAATTTAATAACGGCACAACAGAAGGGAATGGGTTTGTGCCTATTGTTACATCTGAAGAGAGAGTACTTGCCTATGAACTTGGCTTTGAACTCACCCATCTCCCTCAGGTTAGACAAGGCCAGGCTGAGCATCTTCCTGGGATACAGGGCAAAATAAACAAACAGGGGGAGATCCTTAAATTCATCTAATTGTCTAGAGGGCCATTTAAAAGTAGCCAAACTGGGTTTCTGTAATGACAGATGCACCTGGGAAAAGCTCGTTGGTAGGGGCTTAACTTTACATTGTCTGAAGGTTGGGGTACGGTCTGGGAATGATGGGTACCTCAGTCCCAACCTGGGAAGGACATTCCCAGATCCTCCACTGGGTTTTGCCAGCCCTCTTCTACTGGGGCTGTCACCCTTCTGGTCTTTTCTATTCCACAGCTCCACCATACTGCAGCCCGACTTCGGGCCCAAACTATGGGCTTCTGCCTACAATGGGCTCTTTCTGACTCCAGGCCTGTGCCAGTGCTGTCCCGCTGATACCAAGTCCTGTTCATTCTCCAGGGCTCAGCTCCCACCCTGCCTTCAGAGGGTACTCTTCACCTTGGACCCTGGCCAGCTCTCACACATGCAGCCATTGCTTACACACATGTCTTGACAGACTGCAGCAGTGTTCGCTGTTTCCGGCAAAGGGAGCACATTCTGTTGAAAACTTCTAGATACACGTACACACACACAGAGTAGGTGCTCATGCTGACAATGTAGGGTTCTCCAGCGGAATACAGCACAGTATCGGGGTTCACTCACTCACTCTGTGAAGGATGGGCTGATCGATGAAGGGATGGAGAGATGGGGGGGGGGAGTAAGGCAGAAAGGAATGGATGGAGGGAGGGAAAGGAATGGAGGGTTAAATTAGATAAAGTCGCGTCCCTCACATAGTAGGTACACAAAAATAGTTTTTGAGTGAATGCCTTGTGCTTCCCCCCACTGTAGGACCTACGGGACAGGGACAGGAACAGGGGACAGTGGGAGGGGCTGCACCCCCATTTTGGCAGAGATCCCAGAGAGACAGATGTTCACCCTCTTGCATTGTATAAGAGAACGTAGATGTGTAATAACAAAACACAAAGGCAAATTCGTTTAAGTACCAAAGGTTTTCTCCAGGGGACAAGAATAGTAAAATAAATGGCAGCTGTTGAAAGGCAAAGCAAGGACCCTGGAGGGGTGCCTCCCACACTTCAGGGGAACATGAACCCCAAAGGCCATGGTGTGGAGGGGACTGCCGGTAACCAAGGGGTCACAGCCGTGGCCTCGGGCGAAGTCTGAGTCTGTGAGTGGAGCCCAGGATGCTGCGTTTGACAGAAGCATTCACGGTGATGCAGATACATGCACAAGGTGGAAAACTCTGAAAGGGGCCCGGGGTGGACTCTTCAGGACACGAAGTCCCCCCATTTAAGTCTAGTTTGTCTGTTACAGGTCATTTGGGCTGTGAATCATGGAGGATGGGTTGGAATGTCCAAGAACGGAGGCTGAGGGAATGGTGGGAGCTACTGTCATTGTCCAAGGGCCAGGGAGAAGGGTCTTAACCAGGGGGCAGCAGTGGGGGTGGAGAGCTGGAGGTGGACGGAGGGCATGTCGAGCCCTGGGAAGTGTCCAGCCCTCTCCCCTTCCTCTGTTACCTGCTGGTCTGAGACAGGGGAGGCATTCTGTCCCTTCTCCTCCGCAGGCACCGCCCTGGCCACCCACGAAGGCTGACTTTGCATCAGCTTTCAGAGCACCAGGAAGGCCAAAAACTTAGCACCAGACCCCACAGTGGGCAAAGGGGCAGTAGGTCCTTGGTGTAATGTGACAGGGCTGGGAAGACCCCCTGCTTCCATGTCTTCTGTCTTCTCTTTCGGTTCATTCCATTCATTCAGTTAGTTAAGGAAAGCTAGGGGAGGGGGCGGTGAGCAGCTAGCTTAAGTTGCCTCCCCTCTTTCTGCTGCTCTGTCTGGGTCTGCCTGGGCACCCCGCGCTGGTCCACTGCAGGGGTCATGGCACGACAGCCCAGGGCTGGCTCCACTCACTGGCATCGAAAGCGAGACATGTGTGGCTGTGGGTTTATGCTACCTCCTCTCCATCCTCACAGGGCCACTGTGCAACCTCAGTGGGCTAATTAAAAACGCCAAGTCACCCTGGCTTCCTCCAGGGATGTAAGTAAGTCCCCTGCCCTGGATGTGGTGTCCCCAAGTGGTCACATGGGGGTGCTGAGGTCTCGACTGGAAACGGATAGCCACTAACCAGCCCCTTTCTGCCTTGAATGCTAATATCTCAGGCTGGGAGTCCTTATATAAATTAGAAGTAATATTTGTACAGCATTTCCTACCTGGCGGGGTGCTTTCATATCTACCACCTCATTTCATCTCCAAGAGGCCCCCAAGGGGCCCATGTGTCTGGCTGCCAGCAGACTGGCCTTTAATCATCTCAGAAGGGAGTGGTTTATTAGATCTTGAAGGTTTTCAGCAAGGAAGGCTGGACTCCGATACCTAGGAAAGGGGAGGAAGGAAAAGGGCAGGGTGCGGGCAGTGAGCTGGCACTTGGGGTGACTCCGTGATGGCAGACTACCCCCTTCTCCAGACCCCACCGAGTCCAAAAGAACTCAGGTGCCCATGAGGGGCACCCGCGGTGGCTGAACAAGAAAATGCGAAGCATGATGGGTCAGCCTGGAGGAGGATTTCTCAAACTGGCTGCTGTTGACGGGCCTGGATCATTCTCTGCCAGGGTGAGGTGGGGGTGGGGGGGGGGTCTGTTCCGAACACTGAAGGATGTGTAGCAACTTCTGGCTTCTGTCCACCAGATGCCAGAACCTCATAACTGGGACAAACATATTTATAGACATTGCCAAGTGCCCCCTGGGGACAAAAGCACACACCCCTGGGCCAGAAGGACAAAACCCCAGATACTTATTAGTTTGGGTGTCAGTTCTATGACTGTGGGGCTGGGTTTCTCCTGGGCTCAGCCTTGCGTTCCACGCCACCTGGTGCCTGGCCCTCTCTCTGGGGCACTCGAAGAGTCAGCGTCCTCTTCTGCTGCTTCCAGTTGGGGCTCTGGCTGGCTGGCAAGGTGGGGTGCTGGCAGGTCATCACCAGGAGAAGCCCTGAACCCGAGGAATGGTGTTCTCCTCCTCTGTAGGGCAGAGTCCCTGTTCCAGCAGGAGACTCTGTGTAAGGGGTGGGGGTGAAGTGGGGGAAGGGTGGAGTGCCCCCCAACCCTTGTTAAGGAGCCTGAGACAGAAAACACCCACTTGTCCAGGCAGCTCATTGCCTGATGAAATGGGTTTCCTCCATTTTTAAAGAGCTCTTCTGTCAGCCAGCCGGGCACTGTGCTAGGTGCCTTCCCTGTCACAGCAACGTCCTTTTGCACACCTTTGTGTCATGCTGGCTTTGGGCCAGTCCCTGGGCAGGTGGGGAAGACACAGCATTAAGATCCTGTCTGCCTCTCTGTCTTCCTCCCAAGGAACTCCCAGCCTAGCAGGGGAGGCTGTGATAAAGCAGGGCCATATGTAAGGTAAGTGCTTCTCACTGCTGGGCCAGATGGGGGCTGTGGGGGACTGCTCCAGTCTGGGGATGGAGTAGGTCCAGGGAAATCCTCCAGGAACAAATAGCAACGATGCTGGTTCACAGGGGATAGAACCCACCCTACACACCCAGAGCAGCCTGCCTGACTGTGCAAACCCTTACAGCATGTAAGTCTCAGGGGGGCCAGAATAAAGAAGCAATCAGCCTGGGTGGCATCAATCTGGGAGGTCTTCCTGGAGGAGGCATTATGATAGGATGGGAAGAAAACAGTTCCTAGAGACAGCTAGTTGTAGGGTCAGATCCTGTATCTGGCAGGGAGATCTTGATAGGCTCTCCTGGCATCTCTGAGCCTTAGTCTCTGTTGAGGAAAGGTACTGATCCTCCTTCTGTGCTCATTGTGGGTAGCCTGCACCATGGTCCATGGCTGCCCTGCTTTTAAAAAACTGGGGGACTCGAGGAATAGAAAATGCTTAGCCCAGCACCTGGTTCTGTGATGGTTAATTGAATGTGTGTCTAAGGTGAGAGTTGACAGTGGATATGAAAAACATCCACCTGGAGAAGAGGAAGTGGCTGTGTCCCCTTCCTAGAACTTGGTGACGCAAGCAGAGGGGACCCCTCAGAAAGCCTTCCTGGTCTTCTCCAGGGTGGGGCATAATCGATTTTGAAAGTTGACACCTCCTGAACTCCCCTGCTTCCCTCCAGGGCCCCTTTCACCCCCCAAAATGCTGCTCTGGGGCCCAAGCTGCCGCCCATCAGATGGTGTCCACCAGCAGTGTGGAAAGTGCCATGGGACCAGCAGAGAAGACCCCATCTTCTGTAAGGGATGCGCACCCCCTGCTCTGCATCACTGCGTGCCAGGGCGAGGGGACAATCTCGTGAGAAAGGAAAAGGGCACAGTCCTTCAAAGAAAGGGACAGGGGCCTGCCTATCAGCTTGTACATATCTCGAATTATGCAGTGGAAGAGAGGAAATCAATAGAGCTGTCAGTGGTGTAATGCGTTCAGTAGTGCAGACGTCCCCATGTCAGGATGCTCCAGACGGATGCTTCAAATTAAAAAACAGGGGAGGGAACAGGGGCTGGGACGGTGGCAGATAAACACCCTGACAGACCCGAGGCACGGAAGGGACAGGACTGAGGCTCTGGGAAAATTAAAGTCCATAAATTGTGAGGCTCGAAGAAGGTCCTGGGTGTGAATGACAGGAGACCCTTTCGTGGCAACAATGCTGTGGTGGGTCCTGGGCTCCCTGCGCCCGGAGTCCTGGAGAAAGGGGAGTGCACAGACCTCTTGTGTTAACACGATGGGGGTGTGGGGGAGATGGTCTGGGGGGCAAGATGCAATGAGTCAGCCTGCTCCCCACGGTCTGCTCCGCCACGTCAAGGTTTGTCCTCAACCCCTCTGCTCCCTGGAGCCCCTGGCCAGGTGACAGGGGCTGTTCCCTTAGCTCTGTCATTCCTCTCCTTCAATGTGGCCCGTGGCCTGTGGAATCAGCCACAGGGCATGAGGGACAGGAGGCGGAAGAAAGTGGGTGGAGGTGGAGGGCAGGCTGCAGGCTGGCTGGGTCCGCCTGATCCTGCCCACTTTCTCCTGTTCACGGTTTCCTGTGCATAATTTCCCTCCTGTTCACAATTTCCTGTTCATAATTCCCCGACTGACAGGCTGATCTGCTATTAATGAAGCAAGACAGAGGCAGTTGGCCTGTTAATTATAGCAGATGAAGTCCTCAGCTCAGATCTCCCCGGAGGGTGGCAGGAGAAGGGGCTGTCAACAGGCCCTGCCTCGGATGGAACCCTCTGAGGGCAGTGGCCTGGGTATCACCATGTGCGGCTGACCTGCATCCCATCAGGCCTGGCGAGGACGGTGCTGAGCAGGAAGGGACCCTGTCCCGTGGCTCCTGGGCAGAACAGGGACAAAAGCTACCTGTTGACTGTCTTCTGTGTGTCAGGGGCCACACCAGTTGCTCCATGAATATCATCTCCTGTATTCCTCATAACAACCCTGAATTAGGAAAGAGCACAACCCCTGTTTTACTGACTATGCCCTCAAAGCACAGAGAGGTTAACCTCCTCGCCCAAGGTCACACAGCTAGTCACGGGAGGGAAAGGATGCCCTATTACATGGGTACAAAGTGTTTCCTGAATCTCTCAAAGCCTTTTGCCTCCCTCGCCAGGGCCACACTGGGCCACAGGGTGCTGAGAGAAGGACCCAAACTATGAGTTGATTCATTTGCTCGACAGATATTTACTAAGCTCCCCCTCTGTGCTAGGTCTTTATAGAGCTTGCCCTACAGCCTGGGAGGTGGGCTGGCCCTGCTGACCACCCCTCCCCAGCCAGCCCCATGGTTCCTGCTGTGGGGGCAGTGGCCATGTGACCCCTACCCTCCACCCCTGCAGCCACACATGTGATCGCACCCCATGGCCTCAGCCAACTGGACTAACCTGGAACAACCCTGGGTTTGGAACTGGAACTCAGAGACTCTGGTCCGTGGCTAGTTGGCCTGAGGTTTCCTGCAAACAAGGGCCGAAGGGCACCTCTGCGAGAGGAGCCCCAGTGGGTGTGTGTAAGCAGAGGTCAGAGACGGGGTAGCTTGTGAGGAGAAGTAGCTGTTGGTCAGCTTCCTAGTGCTGGTGACAGCAGCTAAGCCTTCTGTCCCTGGGTACTGTGAGGTCCCCCTGTGCCCATATTTCTGCCTTTTCCTGTACTGGCTTGAACAGGTTGCCATTTTCAGAAGTTGAATCATCCCCAAGGTAGAAGGCTGGTTGGGGCACATTTTTCCCCACTGCAGGACACAGACGAGGGGACTGGGCTCCTTCCCAGGTCTTGAACAAAGGACCAGGGTTCCACTGGGAAGAGAACAGAGATGGAGGAGGCATTTGGGGGGCAGGTCAGGGGGCAGCCTGACAAAGGGAATAGCACATTCAAAGATGGGGAGCTACCCAAGTGTGTGACATTCTTAGGGACCCTCAGGGAGGGGTGTGTGGCAAATGTATAAAACTTGATGTTTTGATCAAAACCAAAACAAGAAAGTCGTACTTCGTGGCATTTGCTCCCACCATGGCCAAGTTCGAGCTGCCCATGGGATGTCAGCTTTTGACTATGAAGCAGCTCTCGTGAGCTGGCCCCAGCCAGTTCCAGCAGGTCGCCTGTCATTGCCTCCATGCAGGGGGACATGTGGGGTTCACAGGAGAGGGGGCTTGGAAAGGTGGACTAAGACATGGCTGGCAGGGTTTTAAATGTCACATTCGAAGTTCGAGCTTCAGTTTGAGCTGGCGGAAGTCTAGATCGTGATAGGGTGACTTTGGGGTGTGCGTGTGAATCGGGAGCTGTATGCTGTATGCTGTTTGCTGTCTCCTTCAGCTTGGCTTTCCCTTGGACCCCTGAAAAACCCTCGGGGGTCCGTTTGGGCCCGGTACTGGACTGGAGAGGGTGTGCACCGCATGGGAGGTGCATTATTTTCTAATTAAGAGGGAGAAAAGGAGCGCTAACTCACCCCCAGCCAGCTGCACCTTGGGGCCATCCCTCATCTTAATGAGCCCATCCAAATCTCGTTTGCTAATGAGGAATTTAATGGTCACAGGCTGACAAGCAAGACTGAGAGGGGAGATGGGAAGGTCGTTAGAAAATGAAGTGTGTAGCTAAATGCCACACCATTGCCCCCCCACCTGCCCACCAGAGTGCTGGCCCGGAGCGGGTGAGGGGGACCCTGGGAGTGGTTTGACCTCACCACCGAACGGGACTCCCTTCCGGCCTGGGGGTCAGCACCATGGACAGAGGACAGCCTTGCTCTCCTTTCTCCTGCTCTGGGCTGGAGTGTCCTTTTCACGACTTTCTCTGCTCCAGTTTGTTTTGCTTTTGTTTTTCCCAAGACTCAGATGGGACGTCACCCCCCTCTCCCCAGATGGGTTAGGGTCCACGGTGTCTGCATGGCAACCTTTGCCCGTGCTCGGGGCACCTATGTCAGGGTGCTAACATGCTACATTTCCTTGGCTCTTTTCCCTACAAGATTGTAAGAGGCCTGAGCACAGGGTTTGTGTTATCTGCTCCATATCCTGAGTGCCGGCCACATGCAAGACATAGGGATAGAATTTGTTGAGAAATGAATGAATGAACTAGTGAATGCATGAGTAGCTTGAGGAGCAAGGAAAAGAATTCATAAATAATAAAATGTTCGATGTAACAATGATGGATATGGAATCATGGCCAGGCTATTGGAAGGGTGGGTAAGGGTTTGGATACAGGAGAACTATCCATCCTTTAGGCTGCATACACAAGACTGACAGGGAAGTTAGAACAGACATTTCCAGAAATCCCCTCATCTAGTCCTCCAATTTTCCATGCTATAGGGCTCTCCAGAATAAAAACTAGATATGCCAGCACTCTTTGCCAGTATCTGTGGCCATGCAACTAACTTACAGCCAATGGAGTGTAAGGAGAAGAGGTGAAAAGAGATGGGGCATACCTTTCTCCTTCCCTTCCTCCTTCTTGTTGGCTGAACTGTGGGTGTGATGGCTGGAGCTGGAGCAGCCATGTTAGACTTGGAAGCCAGCCTGCTTGGAGCAACATGATAGGAGAACAGTGAGTCCTTTGAGGGCTGTGCAGAACAGAGCTTCTAGACTAGCGTCAGGCTGCTAACATCCAGACAGCAATGAGGGAAAGATGAAGTAACCTCTACCTTTTTTGTTGTTATTTTAGGTCCCTAAGTAGTATATGCACTATCACGGAAAGGAGGCTCAAACGCAAGGGTGAATGAAGGACACATCAGTGCAATGCCAATCAGGGAAGCTAGTGCTGAGTAGGGTTGCCTTCGAGTAACCCAGGGGGACATCTAACTAGATCCTGAAGGAGGGAAGAGGCACTTGAAGAGGAGGATGGTGGGGTAATTGTTAGAAGGGTGACTGGGCTCCAAAATTCTGGGCTCTTCTTGTCATCCAGCCTGGAGGAGCTGCCTGCATCTTGCCCTGTACTCAGTGTCCTGGGAAGAAGGAAGGCAGCTGGTCAAGGCTACTGGGCCAGGACAGCCAGGAATCCTCACTGGGGCTCCGGACACAGAGAAGACCAGGGACCAGGGAGCACACGCCTGATCTGGAGGAAAGAGCACTGGACAGGGAGTCAGATTGTGTCAGAGCTTTGGTTATTTTCCCCATTTCCCCTCCCATGGGGGAAGGCTCTCCATCAGGCACCAGCTGCTGGGTTGTTTGGGGGCAGTTAGTCCATCAGGTTGTGTTGGTGAGGCCTGTGGGTGGGAGTCTGGCTCAGGAAGGGACCCTTTCCTTCCCTGGCCTGGCTCTGTGAATTTGGGTGGGAGAGCTTGGAGAACGAATGCAGTAAACAGAATTCTAAGATGACCTTCAATGACCCACACTCCTGCATAATTCCCTTTCCTTGAGTGTAGGTGGGACCTGCAATCTGCTTCTAACCTGTAGAACAGGGCAGAGGCGGAGGGGTTTTGCAAATGTAATCAGGTTCTGAAACAGTTAACATGGGGTTCATCACGAGGGCAGCGACCTCGGTGGGCCTGACCTAATCAGGGTGTGCTTTTTCAAAGACAGACTGGAAGTCAGGTACTCTCTTTCCGGCTGGCCCGGGAGGAGCAAGCTGCCAGCGTTCTGCGGCTGGAAGGACATGAATTCTGCCAAGAAGCACATGTGGTAGAAACAGAACCCCGAGCCTCAGAGGAGACCCCACTCCCAGCCAACACTTTGAGCGCAGCCTGGCGCAACCCTGAGCAAACTCCTGACCCAGGGGAGCTGTCGGATAATACACGTGTGCTGTTCGAAGCCACTAAATTTGGGGCGATTTGTTCCACAGCAGTAAAAGCTTCATGCAGAGGGTCAGATGTGCCCGGATGAAGCCTGATTTGGTCCAGCTTGGCAGGCCTCTCCCAGGCGGGGCCTGGGCCCTTGTGCGTGGCAACGTGACAATGACAGAGAAAATTAAAATCTGAGATGGAGGGATTAAAAAACTGGCATCTCAACCAACAGCGGCGCTAGATGTCCTGTTATTGATCCCCACCCCACCCCACCCCACCCCACCTCCCAGCGAATATGCTCCAATCTCTTAATTACGGGAGGACTTGTTCAATTAGAGTGGAATTGCCTCCCCTCCCCCCATGCCCCTCCTTGGTTTTTAAAAACCCACAACCGTGCACAGTAGATTGTACGCCGCTGTGGAGCCTACGTACGCAGTCTAACCAACTCATTTCTTTTGGTAGAAAAGAAAGAAGATCAGTAGCCAGCGAGGACCAATTTGGAACCAATGGACTTGGCTGATCACACACATGCATCCTGTTCCCCACCTTCGACTTCATCCCAGCTCTTGCTGCAGATGTGACCTCCTCCTGGAGTCTTCTCATGCCACAGTCTGTTCCTGATAAAATCCAGTTGTTCAGGCAAAATGTGATGGCCGAGGCCCGGATGATGACCACCTTTGGGAAGGGTGGTGACAGGACAGGATCAGAGGGGGTTTAGTTCTTGTCCTGGGAGCTGGTTCACAGTACTGTCCCCTTTGTGAAGATGTCCAGTGCCGTCCTGATAATCAGTGCATGGTCTGTGTGTGTTTCGTAACTCAACAGAAAGTATTCTTAAAAATGATCCGGCGCGCCGTTGGGTCTGGCCCTTGATTGCAATCTCATTCAAAGACAGACTGCGTCTTATTTATCTCCCTGTCTTCCATATCTTTAATCTGGAATTGGTTGACCCCTCTGAGCCATGGTGCCCTGGTTGGTAAG
This sequence comes from Noctilio leporinus, assembly GCA_004026585.1. Lineage (NCBI taxonomy): Eukaryota > Metazoa > Chordata > Mammalia > Chiroptera > Noctilionidae > Noctilio > Noctilio leporinus. The sequence goes on along the minus strand of PVIW01001311.1, from coordinate 81,709 downwards.
GGGATAATAATGAGCTCTGCTGCATATGGTTTTTAAAATATTTTGTGCATTTCAATAAGGCCTGTCAAGTGCCTGTCACACAGCTTAAATGACCTGCTGTTATACGCTGCCTGGTTAGGGCTCGCTGGGCAGCCCAATAGTCTAGCTTGATGCAGTCACACATGGAAGTGCACCCCAACCCTGGCTGTCTGGTGCCCTAGTTCGCAGGACAGTCAGCCTAGCTTGGTCCCAGCGTAGGTGACACTGGGACCTCTGCCTCTCCTTCCTTCCTACCCCCTGCACCTCAAAGAGATGCTTCTACCGTAGCACCCTGACTGGGTCCCTCTGGGTGGAGCCCCTCCCGCCTGCCAGCCAGGAGCACATTAAGGAGAAATTGTCCCATGGAAGTAATCACTGCTGCAGTCCCCAGGGAGACAGTCACCACTCCACCACTGGACTTTTCCCTTGCAACCTCTTTCAACCTGACATTTAGCCAGGAACCACACATCCCAGCCCCAGGAGACCCTGCCACCCCTAACGGAGGAACATGGGGAGGCCCTGGCTTCACAGATTTTGCTTCTTGCACTCTTTTCCCCTGGTTTTAGCTGGGAAAGATGACCTCCCGGCTGACGGACTGACCCCCTCCAGCCTCTGGCCTGAAGCCAAGAATCTTTGGCTCTTAGGAAATCAGGACCTAGGTTCCCATCCCCATTGCTCCAGGGGAGCTCCTGGGGTGCTCACCAGGTGGGGTGCTCACCAGGTGGGGTGCCAGAGGTGCAAAGATGGGAAATTTGGTTCTAGCAGATAGTTTGGGGCTGTGCTGCCTGAGACATGGTCATGATGCCTGGAACCTAGTTTCACATCCAAGCCAAAAGCAACCATGTAGATGGGACTTGAGGAGGGTCATCTGCCCAGGAGGCAGGGCCTGGTGAGGCAGCAGAAGAGGGGACGCGTCCCATACTGAGAAATGGCTCCGAGCAGGGCGAGCTGACCTGAGCCCAGACTGGGTCCTGAGTGACGCTTCCTCTAGCCGGCTCCAGTGCCCACCCCCTACTCCCTGATGTCTGTCTCTTCCTTTCCCCGGTGTCCTTCCCTGGATCCTCCCTGTGAGATGGGTAGAGGCTGAGGGTGGGGGTGGGCATTCCAGGACCTTCCACCATCATTTAACTTTCATCTTGTGACTCCAAAGGCATCACTCACTCCAACGCAGACCATAAACATTACAATTGACGGTTCAATTAGTTATAATTTACAGAGCGATTACATTTAATTTCTCTTTTATTATATTTTAATGGCTTCAAATTTCTTGTGGATGAGATTCAGCCCCATACTCTGAACCCCGAGCCAGAGGGTGGGGAGGGGGTGAGGGCTCTTAAGGGGGCAGGTGGGCCAGTTATTGCTCCAGGACCCCTGGCTGCCTTGGGGACCCCCCACCATGAGCCTCTGGTGTCTGCAGTGGGGAGAGGGGTGGGGGGAGGAGTAAAAACCGCAGGCCACAGGGGTGGGGGGCGGAGTGAGGGGAGGAGGCTTGGGGGGGCCCTTGCCCTGTGGGCATCTGTGGAAATTATCCTGCTAATGGAGAAGGAGCAGTTGCACATTTTTAACTAAGGACCTGAGGGAATGAGAGAGGCTGGGGAGCAGGGGGGAGCCTGGCTGTAGCTGAATCAGTGGCTGTGCCCCCTCCTCAGGCTGCAGGAGCCCGTGACGCCTGGGGAGGGGACCAGGCAGCCTGAGTTTAAGGTCTAGAGAAGAGACGCTGGGCAGAGCTGGGGTCGTAGGTGCCCAGCTGGTGTACGATCTCCACCGGAGTTACATCAGAGCAGCGCCAATGGTTTTCGTGGCCCGGCTCCAGGGCGGCTGGGGAGCAGCTCTGTGCAGCTTGTTGTTAGTAGGAAGAAGTTCTCTGCGCACACAGACCGCTTTGGAGGGGCGGCCATGGGGCACTGGGCCACAGCGTTCTCGTGGGTGTGCTTTCCTGGAACCGTGGTCCCACAGCCATGGCTTTGTCCCTGGTGCACCAATCCTACACCTGTGTCCTAGCCATTGCCAGGCTGTGGCTGGCGGTACCTGGCCATGTGTCCGTGGGGCTTGATGACTGAAGGAGGCCCAGGGATGGGGTCACCGCCACTTGGTGACCCACAGTGTCACTGGCTTTGAAGAGGCTTCACCGTATTTCCCAGAGAGGCCCCTAAACTGCCTGCAAAGTGGCCTGGACCCTGCCCAGCCCATGAGAGAGCAGGGAGAGAGGACAGCTGTGCAGGGCTCGCCTTCCCCAAGGCTTCCTAGGAGGGAGGCAGGAGTCCGCACACGGGACCTGGGGTCCGGAGTGGAGCAGAGCTCTGGATTGGCTTGCAGTTGCTCCTGGCCTGTGGCTCTGAAGCTGTATTTGGGAGGGGCGGAGGGGAGGCACCATGATACCGCTATGGCAGGCGAGAGCAGAGGCTGGGCGTGGTAACCCTTGGTCACACGGCTGCTGGGCGGGGCTGGTAGCTAAGGGAGAAGTGGGGGGGGGGGGGGAGTGGGTGCGGCTGGAGCACACCTGCCACCAGGCCTAGGGTCTGCCCTGCTCTGGGCCAGGCCTCCCTGCCAGGGCAGAGCCAGACGCCTCCTGACACTTCCCGTGTTTTCAGCAGTGCCCACCACACATTCCTGTCGTGCTGAATTAATCAAATTTAAAAAAAGAAGTAGAATCACTTACCAATTTTACTGAAGGATCCCTCCCTTTATTCAGAAATCCGTTAAACAGTTTGCACGTGGGAAGGCTGATGAGCCTCCCCGGCCTCAGTTTACTCACCTGGGGGGTGGCGATGGGAGTCTTTACACCAGGAAACCTTTGGGACCCTTCTGTCTCGGCCGTGTCATGCACATGTGCATGTCTGGGACCCGTTGGGAAGGGACCTGGGCTCTTCAGCAGAGGCTTTCCAGACCCAGCCCACCCACCACCCAGCAGGTGGCACCGTGGGCCTCTCCTGCTCTTGCTTCCTATGTTAGTGAACCCTCCTGGGGCTGCCAAAATGAGCAACCCACAAACTGGTGGCTTAAAGCAACAGAAATGGGTTCTCTTCCACTTCTGAGGTCAGAGGCTCCACTCCCTCTCCCCCAGAAACTTGAGGGAGGAATCCTTCTGGGCCCCTTCTAGCTTCTGGAGGCTCCTGGCATCCCTTGGCTTGTGGCTACATCCCTCCAGTCTCTGCCTCCGTCTTCACCTGGTCTCCCTGCCCTCTGTGCTCTGCCTGTGTGAGTGTTCTTTTTCCATCTCTTAGAGGGGCAATTTTATAGGATTTAGGACCCACCCGGATCCTGTCTCAATCCTAACCTCCGCTGCATTTGCAAAAATCCTCTATCCAAATAAGATTTCATTCTGAGGTTCCGGGTGGACACCACGTTTTGGGGGACACAGTTCAATGTGCACCTCCACAGTATCTCTTCTCCCTTTCTGGTAACACAACCTCCTTCATTTGGGCAACTCTGCTGTTCTTCCCTACCCCCCAACCATTGCACATGATCCCGGTGGTGTCCTTCCTCATCTGCCTGACCACAGGGACGGACCTGTGACCCCCGAGCAACTGTTCCCTTTTCCCAGGCTGTGGGAAAGGACCGGGTGGGGTGTAGGGCCTGAGTGGGCATGATCACAGCCATTCCTTGGCTCTCAGTATTTCTCAGCATGTGCTCAGTGGGAGAGGGAGAGAGGGCCCCCTGGAACCCTGAGCTGGGGTCATGCACCCCTGCAGGGGCCTGTGGCCATCCCCCTCTCTCCTGATGTTTGGGGGGAAGCCAAGGTGCAAAGGGACAGGACCAAGCCAGCAACAAGAAGAAGCAGACCCTGGGGTTGGGGCTGTGATGGTTGGGTTAAGACGGATGAAATGAGAGAAATGATGATGAACAGATGCTGTCGCCCTGGAATGCGGGCCTGTCCACATCTACGGAACCACTCCTTTCTTTACAATTATGGGGGCCACCAACCCTGCTTCATTTCTGTCCCTTGTCACAGAGCCCTGACTAAGGAACAGCCCCTGAAGTAGGGAGCAGCCGTCAGTGGCGCACTGAGGGAGGCTGGGTGAGTGACTCCCCGGGACATCATTAGAAGGGATTCCCCCTTTGGCTAGTGGTTTCCATAGGTGCAGGTTCGGCACCGCTTGGGAGGTAGGTTCTGGGGATGTGGAGATGAAAGACGCGGTGAGTTTCACCGCCTCTACGGAAAAATCGGCCACTTAGAAGGTAGGAGGGGGGCGTGCAGCAGGGCTCCGGGGCTGTCGGGTGGCAGGGGACCTCTCCCAGGTGGCAGGGGACCTCTCCCAGGTGGCAGGGGACCTCTCCCAGTGAGGGGGCGGCTCCCCAGCCTGGTGCACAGCAGGTGTTTGGGAAGTATGTGTTGAATAAACGAGTTTAGATTCTTTTACGGTTCATCTGCTTATGCCTGCCAGCAATTCATGCTGTGTACACCCTCTCTTTCCCAGCTGATGTGTGGGCGCCTGGGCAGTGCTGGGCCCCTGGGAGTGCTGAACCGGCACCTGTGGTCCGTGGGCGGAGCGGCTGGCGGGTGAATCTGGGCAGGAAGCTGCCTCCATCTACCTCGCTGGCCGTGGCCCTCCCCACAGGGGCAGTGGGGGCGGGACCTGTCGTGGCTGTTCCAATGGGGGCTTGGACTCAGGTCCCATGACCCGCTTTGTGGATTACCCCAGGCGTGTTTCACACACGGCCTCTCTCCCCTCTCCACCCAGGATGCTTCTGGTCCGTCCCCAGCAAGTCGGTGCCCATTTCAAGGATGATTCCTGACCCCCAGGCTGCCTGGGGGCATGGGGGGGTACTTCAGGGGCATGGAGAGGGAAGTTTCAGAGGGATGCGTGGGACTGAGGTGGGGGCGAGGGCTCCCTTTTCTAGATATTTCTAGAGATGCTCTCCTTGAAGGGTGAGTGTGTGCTGCAGGTCCCTCACAGAACCACTAGGTGTCGGTGTTTCTTAATGGATGGAAAGTGCCACTGGGCGAAGGGATGACTGAGAGGGAAGTTCTGGACCATCTTAAGGGGATAAACAGTTCCAAGTCATGCCCATTTTAGAGATGGGAACAATGAGATCAGGGAACACAGCAAAGGCACGGGTAACAATTCTCGTGCATAACACGCAGTGAATCAGGGGAGGGAGCCTGGGCGTCTGGCTTCCAGTTCCCCGGCTCAGCCTCTCCCTGCAGGACCTGCCTTTCCTGCAGTGCCTGGGAGGGACCTGCACGCGGACAGGTGCCGGAGGGGTTGGGAGGCCCTGGCACATCCAACGGGGGAGGGGTGGGGCTGACAGCAGGGTAGAGGGAAACCTTGGTGGGGGGTGCAGTGGGAAGGGCTCTGTCCATCCTTCTGGCAGCCCCCCTGCTCTCCTACTGCTCTCCCCCCTCTGTCTCTGTCTGCCGTCTACAGAGAGGGCAGCAGGAAAGAGAAGAAGAGAGCCAGCCGGCCAGGCGGCTCCATTTTCCAAAGGGGAGGCCTCCGGCCACAGAACGGACTGAGGTGCAGGCTGCAGGTCATTCCTCTTTGGTGGTCACCCTTCCATGCCCGCTGCTGCGATGTCCTTCACACCTGGCACAGTGTCAGGTGTCCCACAGGCCAGAGTCCTGGGCGGAGGTTGTGGAGACTGAGCCACAGAGGAGGGGGGCTAAGGGTGGGCAAGATGGCAGGCAGACCTAGAGCTGAACCGGCACCGCAGTGGAGGTGGGGGGCGGAGGCTGGGCACCGTGGGACGGACTGAGACGGGCGCTGATGTGATTTCGCCAGAGAAACAGCATGTTCCCAGGAGCCTGACGTGCCACCAACTGACTCATCTGCGTGGAGCCAGGACTCTCTCTCTCAGAGTTTTACATAGTTTCCTGCAGGTCCTGGGCCGTTCGGTAAACATTTGTCAACCGAGTCTCTGTGAAAATGAAGGTGGGATAAGCCACTCAGGGGGCTGACACTTCACTCTTAGTAAGTTGGTCACGTTTACTGGTGTCCTAGCGGGTGCTCCAAGGGTACTCGATGCAGCACAGGTACCTGGGGACACGGGGTGGGAGGTGGGGGTTTGGGGAAGTGCTTGGGGAAGATGCCACCTGATAAAAACAAGGGGCCGGTGAGCTCAAGGTGAGTCTGTGGGCACTGGGGGGCCAGAAAGAGGAGACACAAAACCCCAACAGCCATTGTATCCAACTTGGGGGGCAGTCACAGCATCCAACCTGGGTGATGTTGATCACCCCTCAACGTTAGTCATGGTCCCATCTGAAAAATTCTACAATGGAAAGACCAGATGAGGGTTAACCGCTGCCTTCCTTATAGCAAATCAAACGAGGGGGGAGAGAGGAGAAAAATGAATTAATGCTGACAAAATGAATTAATATGTGCACACACACATAACAAGCGAGGAAGAACCTACTCGTGGTGTCTATAGTTCTTGCTGCAGGCCCTCGCTGATGCTTGTGACTTTCTACTTCTCCCTCTGCCCGTCTCAGAGGCCTGGGACTTCTCTGGGACCTGGAGGTACTGAGTGGCTCACCTGGGAGTTTCCTGGATTCCTGCCCCTTAGGTAACAGCAACCTTGTCCCTCCTTGGCCCTTAGGGGAGGAACTCTCTCCTTTGCCTGCTTATTTATTTTCATGAAGACCTGAAAATGACCCCACGTTGGTCTCCGTTACCTTGCCTCTGGTGGAAACCTTCCTAAGACATCAGAGCCAGCAGAGTGTGAAAGTGAGGGGATAGGATGCAAAAACTCTGGGAGAGCTGTGGGCTAACAGTGACAGGAGCGGCCTCCACCCCCTTTCCCCTGCCTGTGTCTTCTGGGCCTGGGAGAAACATCACCTGTGTCTGCCACTGCATCCTGCAAAGCCAGCCTTTGGGAGGGATGTTGCCGACCCACTGGCTTTGGAAGAGGAACTGCCTCATGCGGAGCCCACACATGGGCTCCATCTCTGCTGCCGTGGTCATTTTGTGAGCTTTATCCACTGACCCCTGGGACAGCTGGAGTGAAAAGCAGAGGACATCCACAAGGTAGACCCTCTTGTCCACATGACTATTGAAAATCTCCCCTGGATCTTCTGCCCTTTGGTGGGCATTCCGAAAGCATGCGATGTATTTACTCCATGCTCACGCCAAGAGTTCCACTCACAGGTCTCTTCCCCAGATCAACTTGTCACCTTCTTCTGGCCTTGTGTTTTCCAAGTTCCGGACCATCAAGTAGAACCATCACTCATAGCCCATAAGTTAATGCGGACCGCCCCCCTTTGGCTGTCTGTCTCTCAGTTCAGCCTAAGCGGACCACCAGAGTTGCCTTGAACTTCTGCCCCTACTTATTTAGAGACCTTGTGTTGACCAGGGTTGTCACATAGCTGTTCACCCGCTGTCAGTGGCGATGTGCAGTGCGAACCATTTGTAAACCCGTCTGATCTCTTTCCTTGTTGGTCAGCTGGCCAGAAAGAACTCCCTGCGAATCCATCCACGTTGTTCCAGCCTTCCAAGGCCACCACTGTGGTTTTGTCTTCTGTCTCTAAGATTGCTGTATCTTGATGTCTTGATTTATTCATTTTGGACCTCGACTGATTCCCTTCTGTGAAAGACAAAGCTTTAGTTTACTCCCTCATCCCTATCATCCTGGTTTTGGCAATTATACTACATTTATTTTTTATACTAGCTATGTTAGCAATTTTTATTAGGTACTTCAAACACTTAATCCTTATGCTCTTAACAGCGGACAGCAATTCTTAGGGTGCTTCCTCTGTAAGATGAGGCCATTACTGCACCTTCTTTCCTTCCTTTCATCTCCCTGCTCCCCACCCCTTTTACCCTCACAGCCTCTGCAGGTCTAATGTCAAAGTCGATGGCATTTCAATATGTACTTTAACCACATGTATGCCACCCATGTTTTATCTGTAGATCGATCTTATAAGTTGAAATCCAATCAAAAGCCTTGACCTTTTGGTAATGATGTAGATACTGTTTTCCCCAGTGGTGGGTAGTGCACATGCTTATGTGAGCTTCCTCCGTCTTATATTACACCCCTTGTACAAAGATGGAAAAAATCAAACAGCTGATCTTCTGGTGTTCTCCATCAATTGTTCACCATTCGCTAGAATATAGATCGTGATTGTTTGGTACATTTTTTTTTTTTCCTTGGATTTTTAAGTACCCATTTCTATTCTTCATCATTTCAGAATATCTTGCAGTTTTTTACTGTCTCTCCATTACTTAGACCACACCAAGCTCTTCTTGAAGATATGCCTTTGGCTTCCTGTCCCAACCAGCTGTGATCCTGGAATTTCCTTTTCACTTGGGGTTCTGTTTTTTCTTTAAGTCAACCTTTTCTTTTTCGGTATTGTGCTCGTAGGTTGGGGTACCTCTACTAATTTCATTAGAAAAGATGCTCAGGAGTAAATTTCCATAGGGGTGTCTGAGACTTTACCTGTTTTCCATTAATAGTTCAGCTGGCTGTAGGTTTCTAGCTTCCACATAGTCTTGGAATGTTGATGGCACTCTTCACTGTCATAGGAGCACGGTGCCACGAATGAGAAGTCACGGGCGATTTCTCATTCCCTTGTAGGTAACTTTTCCTCCTTGAGCTGCAAAATTTCAAGGTCTTTTCATTATCCTTGGTGGACTAACATTTCCCTATAATGAGCTCTGATTGTGAGTCTTCTACAGTTTATTTTAGTTAAAAGTTCCTTTTAGCTTCTTAAATTCAGAGAAATAATCTTTTCCCATTATTTACTTCTTTCTTTTTTTGTTTTGTTTTGTTTTGTTTTTTGTTGTTTTCCTCCTCTGTCTTCTTCTCTCTTAAGAGTACCTATTAGTCAGATGTTGGACCTTCTGGATTAGCCCGAGATATCTTTTATCTCCTCTCTCAAAATTTCCTTTTCATTCCACATTCTGGGTATTTTCCCAAACTTTATCTTCTAACCCTTCGATAGCATTTGTATTTCAGCAACCAGATGATTTAAATTCTGAAAACTTAAAAACAAAAAATTCTCCGATGGTTCCTTTTTTCATTGCTGTCTGTTTTCTTCTCGTGGATGCAATAGCTTTTCACATTCTCAGATGGTCTAGTTGGGCTGCTGTTCATTTTCTTTTTTAATCTTCGAATGTCTCTTATTTGTTGCCTGTATACTGAGTCTCGGTGTCTGTTTCTATTTAAGAATGAAGGAAGGTGGTAATTATTCCAGGAGGCTGCTCTGGGTTTCTCAGTTTTTACATATTGTTTCACTTTCCCACAGGTTGCCTCCTCCGTGCGAATGTCACTAGAAGCTCTGGTTTCGTGCCCAGGGTCTGCTTACTGTCTGGCTTGGTTTTAGGAGGACTGGCCAGAGAGGTGACTTTGTCACTGGCTTATGGGGAGGCACAAATGGCAGAATGAGGTGAGCTTTACACCAGGACACCAATATTCACACTATAACCCTCCATTCTCCACAAGCATTTTCATTTGTTTTAGCCAGGAGTCCCTCTGCGTTTTCTGTGTGTCTACTGCTCTGTTGGATGGTGTAAGTGACACCCCTGGTTCTTTTAGCACCAGCTCCCCATTTTGCTTCCCACCAGAGGTTGTATCTGACCATAGCAAGCTGGTCCCTCAGGTCCTTCGTGTAGCAGATTCAGCAGCTGACCTAACTCAGCCCCCTCTGAGAGGGTCCTGGCCTTGGGTGTCCTTTCTCTGCCTCCCTCGTCAGCATCCTTCCTTACCTGCACCTTCTTGATATTTGTGACACTCTCTCATCTACTGCTGACCTTCCTTCTGACCCTTATTACTTTTATTTTTTAAAAGATTTTATTTATTTATTTTCAGAGAGAGGAGAAGGGAGGGGAAAAAGGAGGGAGAGAAACATAGATGTGCAAAAGAAACATCCTTCTGTTGCTTCTCACCTGCCCCCAACTGGGGAGCTGGCCCTCAACCCAGGCATGTGCCCCCACCAGGAATTGAACCTGTGATCCTTCGGTTCGCAGGCCAGTGCTCAATCCACTGAGCCACACCAGCCAGGGCCCGTGTTACTTTAATATTTATGAAATGCTAACTATGTAACGAGGCATAGGAGACAGAAGAAGAAATATGATAAAGCACTTACTCTCATGAAGATGAAATTTTGGTGAGAGATCGTAGGACAAATGGTGATGGGTTTTATGTGGAGAAATAAACAGGTGATGGGTACAAAGCAACTGAGCAGCTTCTTGAGACAGAAGCAGTCAGGGAGGGCCTCCTAGAGGAGTTGGCTTTTCAGCCAAGGTCTGGAAGACAAGAGGAACTAGTCCTGTGAAGACAGGGCGGGAGTGCGTGTTGGGGGGTGGGGGGGAGCAGTCCAGGTGCTGGAAACCGTTGGTGCAAAGGCAGAAATAAACTTGGTGGATTCCAGAAACAGGAAGAAGGCCAGGAGCAGGGCCAGTGACCGGGGCATGCTGCTCTGGGCCCTCCTCCGACAGGGCCTGTGTCCGGGGTTAGGTTGATGCAGGTGCACTGAGTGGTTGGCTGCCCAGCCCCCACCAGTGGGGCCCTACTGTCCGCCAGCTCATCGCAAGCTCACCTGCGACAGTCCTGGCTCAGGCTAACCTGCATCCAGAGCCACCCAGACTGTCTCCTCAACCGCAGCTGACTGGGCCACGAGAACCCCCTGCCCTGCCCCGCGCCAGACGCCGCCTGGGAGTTTGGAGTCTGCAGCCTGGCAGGGAAGGAGTTGCTGGTCCGGACAAACAACAAAAGAGAAGCAAGGAGCCCTGTTTCTGCTCTTTCTGGAGGACTGCGCCAACCTCCCTCCTGTGTTTGCTGAGAGCCGTTCCCCTCTGTCTGAAGCCAGCGTGCCTGTGTCTGTGACTTGTGACCAACAGTTGTAACAACTTCTGTATTGTTGTCTCACTATTCCAGGCGAAGGGGGTGAGTGGTTCAGCGGCGAGGTTGGCGGTGCGGACCCTGGAGAGAAGCCAGGTGTGTTGGGTGCAACCTCTCCCCGCACCGCTCCTCTCTGGGCCCCAGGGGGAGAGGGGCTCCTCCTTCACCTGGACCTGCATTGAGGCTCATGACTCGGTCACGTCAAACACTCAGCCAGGAACGCTCGCAATCAGCGCTGGTGTCAAACGCTGCCCCCTCCCCTGCCCGTGCAGTCGAATTTCTCAGACCTTTATCCTGAACAGGTTCAGAAAATATGGTCCCCGTCACTCCACTGCCTTGCGTTACTGCTCTGCTCATCAATCATTGTCGAGTTACCTGAGGGCGAGCGCTGGGGGTGCGCAGGGAGAGGGGTGACCGACTGGGGTGGGAGCAGTGCTGGGGGTGCGCAGGGAGAGGGGTGACCGACTGGGGTGGGAGCAGTGCTGGGGGTGCGCAGGGAGAGGGGTGACCGACTGGGGTGGGAGCACAGGGAGAAAGGACAGGCCCAGGAGGCAGAGAGACCACGAACGTGGATGAGAGACAGGTTAAGAAAGGAAAAGGGAAGAGGAAGAGGAGAGGGAGGCATGCAAGACACCCAGAGAGAAAGCAATAAATGAAAAGAACACGGCGGCAGCCTCCCCTGTGGTCTCGTCCATAGACAAACCTGGTCACGTGAATTCGTTGGACTCAACCCTTGGGTGGCTTTCCACGTTCTTGGGATGAGGTGACACGCTGTGACCTTGCCCGAGACACACAGCCCAGGGCTGGCCCTGCCACCTCCCTCCTGCACCCACGTTTCAGTTCGCCTTCCCCACTCACACCGGCCTCTGAGGAGGCTGGCTTTGGTGGCGGTGTGCAGGCAGGCTTCCGGCAGAAGGAAGGGCTGGCGGAGGGAGCCAGGCGGTGGCCCTGCGAGTCCAGGACCGACAGGGTGGGTCCGAGGTCATCGGTGAAGACAGGACAAGTCAGATTCAGCGTGGTTTTGGAGTGGATTTGATGAAACGTGCTCCTGGATCAGGTATCAGACGTGGAGGTGAGGGAGGGAGGCTCAAGGGAGACTTTGTGTGGGGTGTGTGTGCATGTGTGTGTGCGTGTGTGTGTGTCTGGGGTAGGGGATGGGAGGGTGTTGACTTGAGAAACAGGCAGGTGTGCATTTCCTTTTATGGACCGAGTGCGCAAGAGCCTGGGGGCGTCTCCTGCAGCCACAAGGCCTGGTGTACAGCTCATGTTTGTTAAATGAATGAATGAATGAGAAAGAGGATGAATGGGAGGGGGAGTGAGCAAGACAAAAAGAGAGCAAAGAAGGGGCCTGATGGAGAGGGCGTGGGATCTGACACGTCACCTCTTCAGAGGCGCCTTTGTCAACCACCCTAAAGTGTCCTGCCGGTGTCACCCTGTCTTATCACCCTGTATGTGTTCCCACAGTTCTGGAACATGCTGTAATTCTCTTATTCGTGCATCGCTTGTCTGTTTCCCAGGCTAGACTACAATCTCTGTGAGGACAGGGCCTTGCCGGCCTTGTCCACGGCTGTGCTGTCCCATGTTCCCCTCTCCATGAATGACACGTAGGTGACACTCGATAAACATTGAGTAAAAGGTGAATGGACAAGAGAGGCTGAGAGGGGTCAGGTGGTCCTACGACACTCAGGCTGACCTTTGGGGAAAGAAAAGAAGTTGAAATTTTGGGGGACTGCTGGGAACAGGCTGCATTGAGTGCTAGCACACCTGGCTCTCTCTGTCCCATCCTGCAGGCAAGTCTGAGGGACAGGGGTGAAAGGTGCTAAATAAAACCAAAATCTCATTGTCTCCGGGTTCCTGATTACCAGGTACTTAGACTGCAGTTACACAGTCAGCGGTGATGAGCTGTAATTGCAGGTGTTTTCCGTAGTTATTTTTTCCCTTGGAAAAGAAACTGGTATCTGTAATTTCCTCCAAGATGGGCTCCAGTCTGCTGCCCCAAGGTGAAGGTTGAGCATCCTTCATTACCCCATACGCAAGGCTTCCTTTCCCCTTCTTAGTGAGCAGGTGGACTGGGGGCAGAGGAGAGACTCTGTGTCCTGGTCTAGATTCTGCCACCAACTTGCTTGTTGATCGTGGATCTCAGTTTGCCCATCTGAAAAATGGGCGCTGAGCTGGGGATTGAATCCCAGTGGAGCACTGGGACCTTGGAGGAGGAGCTTCCAAGGAGCCGAGGGCTAAGCAAACAAGGTGGGGAATCCAGGGGGCCCGAGGCATCAGCATCGGGAAGGGATTACCCCATCAGTCTGAGACTCAGTCAGAAAGAGGCCACAGAGTCACCCCCGCCAGTGTCCCATTCCCCTGCAGGTCCAGGAGATTATTCTGCGCCTCAGAGGCTTCTCGCCCTTCATAGCCTTCTTCCTGGGTCTCCTGCTCCACCCCCTTTGTTAGAGCCCATTTCTGGTTCTAGGAATCGCCATCAAGTTTGAAGCTTCAAAACTGCTTCGTTCTACTGTCCAGTGGTTGGGGGGTGGGAAAAACCTCTGACCTCACTGCCTAGGGGACTCCGTCCAGGACTGTGCTCTTCCCCTGGACCCTGTGGTGCGCTGCCCCTGTACGTGGGGCTGCACACTGGAGGCCCTTGCTCCCCAGACTTCCTCTGGGCTGGGCTGGGGGCTGAGGAGCTGTGGACATATTGTTTCAGTGGGCAGATGTGCTCCCAGCTTCCCAGCTCCAAACAGCAGATTTTGCAAAGCACTTTTGGAGCTCAGCCTATGCCCAGGCTGGGGACAGGTAGCCTCTGGGCTCAGATGCTCTGCTCCAGGCCCCTGGGGGTCTCCCGGTCCTCGTCACTGGCCTAATGTAACCAGTGCACGCCTGCCAGCCGGGGGTTTCCTTGGGAGACTGCTTCCTCCTCTTTCTTTTCCTCTTCCTCTTCCCCTTCTCCTTCTTTCTCACGAGGACAACATTTAATGCCACAGGAAGAACTACAATGTCTAAGGAGAGAATTTATTTTTTAATTAAAAAAATAAATATATTATTTATTTGTTTTTAGAGAGAGGCGACGGGAGGGAGAGAAACATCCAGGTGTGGTTGCCTCTCACATGCCCCCAACTGGGGACCCGACCCACAACCAGGCATGTGCCCTGACTGGGAATTGAACCAGAGGCCCTTTGGTGTGTAGGCCAGTGCTCAATTCACGGAGTCACACGAGCCAGGGCTCCTTGGGCTTCTAACATGAGGAAAAATGGTATAAAAAGGCCCTCCAATGTACCACCCTCTCTCTTTCTTTACCCAAACCTGGACGGAGCAGATGAACTGCCCCCATGGAAACTGCCCCCGTGGGCGGGTGGCATAAGTCACTCCTCAAAGGCCGGCAAGAAGATTCTCTTGCCAGTGCACAGGGCAGCAGTCTGGTGCCTGACCCTGACCCACGTTTGCTCCCCCTCTGATCCCAGCCAGGAGGAGCAGGCTCCCCGCAAGCTTCCCAAGTGGTGCCCCCAGCAAGGGCAGCACCGTCATCTGTGCCCTGGCTGCCCGCCCCTCCCTGAGGGTGCCCGTCGGGGCTCTGTGCTGGCTTGGTCCCATCCGGGATCCTGTGAGGCTGGGAAGTGCAGGGGTGACGCTGGGGCGAAGGGAAATGCTCCCTGCCCCCCCGTCCAGCCTGGGGCAGTCCCAGGAGGCACCCTGCACCATTGTCAGGGGGTCCCGGAAGAAAGGAGCCCTCTGCTCCCAGGCTCCCAGTGGCAGTCTCAGGGCCATGCCTCGTGTTGGCTTCCTTCTGTCCCTGTCTCAGCTTTCATTGGTCTCATTCCTGTACCCGGGGGCCCTTTCTCAAATAAAACACCCCACCCGGAGTCTTCATCTCAGGCTCTGATTTTGCGAGAACCCAGACTAATGTACCTACATTTCAGAGGGTCCCCAAGGGGAACATGGAAAGGTTTTAAGTTCCAGGTCAGGCCTGAGTCCTGGCTGGGAGACTCCCAGAGGGCGACAGGGCATGTAGGAGGCGAAAAGCCGGCTGGGGGCGACCTTGCCTGCCTCTCCTATTTTGGGTTGGGGGTAGGGGGAGAGGCAGAGAGGACATGGCAGTGACCTGAGCTGCGTGGGGTCAGGGAGCGGCCCTGGGCCTGGCCTCCTGAGGTTGGACAAGGCAGGGTCCGCACTCTGGGCAGGGCAGGTGTGGGAATGGGTAAAGTCCTCGCCCACTCGACTGGGTCGGAGGAGCCCCGGATCCTTTTCTCCGGCTCCCCCAGGAAGTCCATCACAGCCCGAGAGCCCAGAGCGGAAGCCATGTCCCCGGCGTGGGTGCCGGGGGCCGGTGCTGGAACACTGGCTTCATGAGGCGGCCCTGATGGAAAGGAGATCTTCCAGGGCTAATGCGAATTGCCACCCACGAGTGCAGAGGCATCTGGGATGATGAGAAACCTGCGGGGGGAGAAAAGCGGGGTGCCAGCAGTGGAAAGAGGGAGCCTGGCTTCAGCAGGTACCCCGAGAGGGCCTCTGAATGCGTGGGCGCCCACAGTCCCCCTCTGAGGAGGGCAGGATTTTGAACCTGACCAAAAACACTGGGTTTGTCTCACGTTTTAGAAAGGGCCTCATGCTTTAGGTTGGGGGATAAGGTTCCGGTGGGGGCGACCCTGGGCCTGGATGAAAATGCCCAGGACCGGCAGGTGGGCGGGGAATAAACAAGGTAGGATGACGGCCCATCTCTGCTCTTGGCCCAGTTTAATGCGTTCATTCAAGAAGCGTTAACGAGTATTGGCCACCAGGAATAACGGTTCGACTTGTTTGGGGAGGATCAATGAACAAAACAGACACCGGCCACTGTCCTTGCAGGGCTGACATTCTAGTGGGGAGCTGAACCCCCGTAGTGGCTTAGGGCCATGAGGGCCACTGATAGGTACAGAGGAACAGCAGAGACTGAGGGGAATGGACGGCTGGGGGAGATGGGATAAGATTGCAGGTTAGATAAGGTCGAGGTCCAGGGGAGGGCTCGCTGTGAAGGTACAGCAGAGACCTGGGAGAGGGGAGTTGGGACTTTCCATGCACGCGCTGGGGCGGGAGTGTCCTCTGCTTCTGCTATAGCAAGGGACACCTGGTGTCCCCCACCCCAGGTCCTTCCCAGTTAGGCCCCTGGGAAAGGAACTCAGCCCAGGTTCCTCCCCTGCAGGGAAGTGACTGGTCTCCTGTCTAGAACATTGTAGCATCTGTCTTGGTCTGCGACCTCTGTGGAGACACGGTCATTTACGGGGCCCCAGACTGGGTTCTTGGGGACTCTTGGAAGCTACCCCCACCCCTCAGCATGCACAGCTCTGCCTCCATTTTCAGGCAGGGTGTCCTTTTTCCTCATCTTCCCCCACGAGGACATTCTCATAATGGGGTGATTTCATGCAAACACATTAAAAAAGCCGCAGTGCACTAGGGAAGCTGCCATAATCCTTTTGTGCAATATCTCTGTTCACTGCATTAATGATCCTCTCCAGATTATCCATTTCCTAACAAACCATTAACTCAGAAAGTGGGGTGGGGAGGGGGAAGGGGCCGAGGATGGGGCAACCAGCTGCCAGCTCACTGACAGCGCACGGGTTCTGCATCCTCCCTCCCCGGCCCCTCCCCAAGGTGGGGCTGAAGGCCAGGGCTGGGGCTGGCATCTCTCCCAGGAATGAGGGTCCTTCTGCAGCAGGGATGGTGCTAACTAACTGCTGGGAAGGCGTCCAGACTCTGACTCTGGCCCCAGCGAGGAGGCCTCCCTCCTTCTGGCTGGGCAACCCACATCCTGGGGCCAGCTTCCTACACGGAATAATAATACAGGAGGCTGGATCCAGTCGAGAATCCGCTCGGTGCTAGGAATGAATGAAGCAGGGTTCACGACGTGTTCCTCATCCCGCAGGCTTGAGAATGGGGCTGGGGTTTGAACCCAGGTTTCTTTACCTGTGCAGAGCTTGCTGGCTAACCAGCGGCTCCTGCCATCGCCAGCCACCCTCAGGGGCTCGGCGTGTGTGACACCCCAGCTGCCTGAACCCTCCCGCTTCATATTTCAGCTTCAGGTCCACGCTGGGGAAGGGCTGGATCAATGACGTCAGAGCTGCCCCTTGCAAAGCGACAGTTTCCTGCTTCCTTCCCTCCCATTCTCCTTGAAGTAGGAGCACCTCCCTGGCCCCATCCCAAGACCCGCGCAGCATGTGGCCCTCTGGGAGGCTCAGCACACACGGGGAACCCTCCGTCCACTAGGCACGGACTCTGGGCGTCTCGGGGAACTGCCCTCCACCCCCATGTCTGCACCAGGCCTCACTTCGGTCCGGTCTGAACCAGGGAAAGTGGCTGGCCTCTTCCTGCAGGAAAGCATGGTAAGATCTATGGGATTTAATAAGATCACCCCAGACTCGGTGCTCCGGCAGTTTTCTGGTGACACCACGTTCTTGCGGGAGGTAAATTTCCTTCTCTTTCATCCACTGTATCTTAAGCAGGTGACCCACTCCGTGTTATTACAAGCAGGTTATTATTACCATAAATCCTTCCGTTTGCTACTTCTTTCATTTACATTACATATAGTCCCTGTTATGGCGCCTAAATTAGCTTTTCATGGGAGGAAATCTTTGTATAATTTAAAGGGGATGAGGAATGTAAGTGAGGCTGGGGGAGGGGGAGCACAAAAGGGGATATAAGGAAGGTTCCTGGCCCCAGAAGAAGGTGGGCACTTCTAAGTCCATTCATTTGTGTGCCTGGAAAACACTCGCCGGTCGTTGAGGCAATGTGTTTGTTGTCGGCCGTATTCTTGACTGGCTAGAGCCTCCGTGTTCTCAGCTACCCAGCGAGGAGACAGGACCTACCTCTCAGGGTCACTGCTAATTAAGTGACATAGTTCATGGAAAGCTGTTGGCACAGTGCCTAGCTCACTGTAAGTTCTCAATAGGTATTAGCAGTTTTTATTCTTATCGGAGTTGCCTTCGCACTGGAAGTAGGGACTCACGAGGGACTCCCCACGGGGAAAAGGAGAGTAGGTCTTGTGTACACCACGGCTGGGGGCCGCCTGGAGGCCGGGAGAAGGCTGGCTTCGGGCCTGGCTGGAGGCTGGGGGCCACCAGCTCACGGCAGGTGCCAGGCCTGGCCTGGGCCAGCAGGGAGAGGAACAGAGCCCCCCTGAAGGATGGGGCCCGGCAACACTAAGCTGAAACCAGAGTTGGGGTCCGGCCTTAGGAATCAGACCTGATGTCGCTGATGGCCTCTTATCCCAGCGACCTCAGGTTGGGGGCTGGGACACGCACCCCTTTCTCAGTTGCATCTTAATCCCCACAAAGCAGGTTCTGAGTTTGTGTTTCCCAAGATGAGCTGTTAGTCGGTGCAGAGGTTGACCTCCAAGGTGGCCACCCCGAGTCCCCAGTCCTGACATTCCCATTTAACACCTGGGCACGGCGAACATGGCTGACCTGGGAAACCCATGGGACACTGTGGACGTGATGCTGTGGGGCTTGTAAGGACATGTCATGGGAGACCCCGAAGCTTCCATCCCTTGCTGTGTCTCTCCCGGTGGCTCACCTGAGCAAAGCCAGCTTCCATGTCACAGGACACAAGCCCTATTGAGAGACCCTCTGGAGGAGGGACCGAGGCCTCCAGCCAACAGCTACCTCACAGGGAAGCAGATCCACCAGCCTTCGTGGGTCTGGCCTTCAGGTGACCTCAGCCCTAGGGGACATCACGACTGTCACCTCGTGGGAGACCCTGAACACGAATCACCCGGTGAAACCATCCACAGATTGCTGCCCCTCATTATTATTATATGAGATAAATGTTTGCTATTTTAATCTACCTCATTTCAGGAGATGTTTTTTAACATAATAATACATAACTCACGTAGGTGGTCTAGAGCAAAGAAGAGATAATGCTTAAAGGAGTTTAGGGGTAAACGAAGTTAAAGGGTTTCCTTATGGTGAGGCTTCTCAAAAGCCCTTTTTAAAAAAGTGTTTATTTATTTATTTTTAGAGAGAGGGGAAGGGAAGGGGAAGGAGATGGAGAGAAATGTCGATGTGTGGTTGCCTCTCCCGTGCCCCAAATCAGGGACCTGGCCTGAAACCCAGGCATGTGCCCTGACTGGGGATCGAACCAGCAACCCTTCTGTCCGCTGGCTGGCACCCAACCCGCTGAGCCTCACCACTCAGGGCTTAAAAGCCTTTAACGAACTGCTGTCTGTTGTGAATACCTGGGCAAAGGAGACAATATATTTAGGGTTTCCAAAATTTGCTTGATCACAGATCCCCTGGGTTCTACGTAGGTCCTGCCATCCCTTCCCTACGTTTGCTTTTCACAGACCATTCCTGGCAATGAGTTTATAGGAAATGGAGTGGAGGAGGGGAGGCGTTACTTCATCTCCTCTGGCCTCAGTTTCCACATCTGCAAAAAGAAAGCTGCATTTCACACCCTCAGGCCTCTATTTCTACTCTCACACCTGAACTCTGCACGACTGGGTGAGGTGCGTGTGCTCCCCGCCCCCACCTGCAGCCAGGTCACTCCTCCACCAATTAGGGAGATTGGGAGGAAACTCCAACCAGATTAATCAAGGGATATGGAAGTCATAGATATGCTAATGTGCGCTGTTAATGACGGATGAGTGTGGGTAATTGGAGATGGCAGGAGGGTGCAGAGTTGTGAAAAAATTCAGGTTCTGAGGGAAAATATTGCATTCAAAGTGCTTAAGAATGATTAATGGTGGTTCTGGAATTACATACAAAGTGCAACCAGTAGAAACTAGAACCGAAATTGCCCAGGGGAGTAACCTTGAGGAGCGTGTGGGTCCTGGCAGGGGACATTCTGTGCACCTGGGAAAGGGGTGGGGCAGGCACCCCAAACCTGCCTCCCACTGTCCACAGCCAAGCCTGACTCAGGGGCTGGGGGGTTGTGTTCTGGACAAGACCCAGAGGGGAGAGGGAGACGCCACCAGCAAGGTACATCTCCATCGCCGAGTCTGGAAGGGCAATTTTCAGAACCTGATTGGCTGATCCCGTCAGTGTCATTAAAGGGAAGTGACCCAGGCTGAAAAGGAAACAGCTGTAAGGCCCTCTGTTTCCTCGACGGAGGAAGAGTCAGGATTTGCCTTCTACCTTCCTCTTAACTGGGGCAGTTTGCAGGGAAGCCCATCTCTGGGGTGAGGCTGGTCTCCTGGGGGAAACGGAACCGCACTTCTAGAGCCAACTCGAAGGTCTCTGACAGCACCTCTTTCTGCAGAGCCCAACCTGCCTGAGATTCAGTCACTGGGCACTTGTAGTCCTGTCAGCCAGCGGGGGAAGGACGGGGGGAAGCCTGTCCACCCAGGAGGGTTCTGTCCTGAGCCAGATGCTGTTGACTGAGGCAGCCCCCCGGCCTCTGTCTGCTTCAGTGCCAGCCGCAAACACCTGCCTCCTTCTCTGCCCTCCTCGCCCTGGTCAACGGCCTTCCCCCAGACAGGCAGCCTGTCCAGTGAGCAAGGGCCGGTGGCACCTCCAGGCTTTCCAGCTCCCAGTGGGACGAGTGGCAGGCTCACACCTCCTGTCCCCACTCTTCTCACTTTCCCGAGTGCAGGGGGCATCACTGGGTCTTTGGGTCCCATGAGCCTGGAGCCCTGATGCCAAGTGTGCAGGGGAAGGGAATGGACAGAGACCTGGAACCGGGGACACTGGGTTCTGGGGTGTGCCCAGCCCTTTCTGGGGGGATTCTTTCTGTCCCGATCTGGACTCAGAGAGGCAGGTCCCCAATCCTCCCTGCCATGGGCAGGCTTTCCTGGAAACTTGGGCCCCTTCACCTGGCTTCTCCTGATGCCGAAGACCTTTAAGATCATCCCATTCCGTTGTTTTTAGATTTCCAAAAATACTCTGCGGTCTTTTACTCAAAGGAAACCTCACCCAGAAGCCTTGGGGCTTAAATAGATCAAAACAGAGCTGCCTGCTGACTTGCATGAAAAGAGAACCCCGCTTGCCCATCCTTCCCCTGACCTTCTCCCTTCCCAGGCAGCCTGTGGGGGCTGTGTGCACCCCCACGCCTCCTCAAACACCAGTTTGAAACCACTGATGGGGGAAGCTGGGAATGGGGAGTTAGCGGTTAATGGGGCAGAGTTTGAGTTGCAAGAAGAGTTCTGGAGACAGATGGGGGTGGGGGGCGCATAACAAGGTGGATGTGGGTAACGCCACGGACCTGCGCACTCAAAAATGTTAAGGTGGTGAATTCCACGTTGTGTGTATTTCCCTCAACTAAAAACAGAAATGACACACCAACTCATTGATACAGCTCCTCTGCTGATGGGGAACTGAGGCCGAAAGGGGATGGACACAGGTTTACAAACAAGCTGTTGAGTGGCCTGGGTGCCCCGTCCTGACTCCTTCTGCCCAGCTCCCCGGGCACAGGCCCCTTGGGTGGTCTGAGGTCATCGGAGCTTCCCCCTCAACGGAGGAGTGGAAGGGGACAGTGAGCAGAGCAGGTGAGCCTTCCCGGGAGGAGACACCTGCCTTTGAAGGTCTAGTCAGGCGGGCCCAGGAAACCGGCCCATTTTAGGTGGGTTGCTACAGTTTCACCAAATGAGGTTTTTAATTGTGTGATTTACTTAGCTCAGCTCCGATCTGCTGATCTACTCCGCTGCCTTTTAATTGCTTGAAAAGTTGAGCAGTTTTTCATGTTTTAAGGAGTGCTGAATTGTATAATTAAAACACTAACAGTGTAAATCAACAGCGCAGAAGAAAGACAGCGGAGAATTAAGCGAGTGTATTGTTGGCTTAACAATACAATCAAAGTGGCAGGAAGCAGGTCTGCTTTCTCCAAGGGGCCAGCTACGATCTGGGTGGAGTCGGGGCTCACAGGCCCTGAGCTGTCCCTCTGTTTCCAGGGAGTTGAATCAAGAGATGGCTGGTTGTGAAAGTTGGCACAGTTAAGGCACAGGGCAGAGGCACAGTGTGACGGGGAGGCGACTTGGTGTTAGATCTGTGCCTGGAAGAAGGGAGGAGTCAGGTGAATGAGTTCAAAGCCTTTATTGAAGGATGTTCCAGCAGGCGGGCTGAATCTCCAAGAAGACTGCAACCCCCAGGGAAGGGAGAGAGGGATTTTTAAGGGTGTGGAGCAGACCCTCAGGGGGATGGGTCACCTGCTGGTTGGATCCAGAATCCAGGGTATTTTCAAAAGAACAGCGACCGCTGATGAGGGATGGCTTTCAGGAGACTTATGAGGTGGAACTAGCAGGATGCTGGTGGCTCTGCCTTAGTCACCTTGGTTAATAGCCTTGTGATTGAATGCATGGTGGTGACACATCTCTTCTTTGTTTCGGCCCAGGTGGTGGCTCAGGTCCTGCGTGACTGCAGGCCATAGTTCCTAAGAACACGGTGACCACCAGCCATAGTTTGTTTTGCAAGGCCTGACACAGGTGGCAGGCGGGTCACGGGACAGGCAACATGTCAGTCTCTAGCCCTAACGGTTAATGTGCTTCCAGGGTGGGCTAGGGTGGGGCATGGGGAAGGCTGAGTTGGGAAGAGGGAAGGGGTTTGGGGCAGGGCAGGTGTCTGCAGAATCTCCTCTTCTTCCTGAGGTCTGTGGTTTGCTTCCGCTCACCAGTGAAATTTGTGCCCCGTGTCAGGCAACCGATGTAGAAATACTCAATTTCCTACAAGCCATGAAAGCCCACCATTGGCTCCTCCTGAAGCCCCTCCCCCCTCTTCCTGCCCCTCAGTCCAAGTTGGAAACCTGAGCGCATAGGTCACGGTCAAGGCTCAGGTGTGCATCCTGGCACGTACCCTCGGGACCCAGCCAAGAAGACTCTCAAACTCAAAGCGCATCAGTGTTTACCAAAGAGTATAAGGTGGAACGTTAGTCCAGGGAGGTCTCTTCGTGTGACCAGTAAGTTTGGAAAATACTGAGTTCAACAAGATGAAATAGTGAAAAATAAAATAAAATAAAATAAAAGCAGGGCTTCCCTGAACCTTGAACATGCTGTGTGTCTGGTCTCCTTGCACTCTGGCAGGTGACATTGGCTGTGAGTGGAGCCCGTCCTTTCAAGGCTCATGGAATGTGGGTCCAGAGGACAACGCTGTGGGCAATGTCAGGTTCCGGTGAAAAGGCACTTGGCTTGAGCCCTTGGGCCCTGGGCTGCTCTGCCGGGGTGGTAGCAACCCCCTGAGGACTATTGTGTCGACATTGTCTTGTTTCATCTCCGCCGCCGCCTTGCAGGTTGGGATCAATAGTCCCATCTTCCAGGTGAGTGAATGATGCTTAGAGTGGTCCAGCAGGTGACATTTACAAAGCTCGTGAGCAGTGGAGGCAGAACTTGACCCCAGGACGGCCTGACTCCAAGACCGATCCTTCCCTCCAAGCTCTGTTGCCCCTGGCAAGTGGAGATGGGAAACCCTCCTCATGCTTGGGCGGGTGCTCTTCCACGCAGGTGGACCCCTGGGTCAGAGGGTTCGGGAGACCTGATGACCCCTCTTTCTGCTCACTGAGGAGGGGAAGAGGGGAGGATTCCACCCTAGAATCCTGACAGGAGTGCATCTCCTTTCCCCCTGGGGAACCCTCTGTCTCCTCCTTTCCCCTCGTAACCCCACCCAGTGGGTGGGGCTGTCAGGAGCAGTCCCATAATGCCTTGGGGCTGGCCCCCGCCTTGGTCCACCTATATTGATAAGTCTTAGCCTGCACACTTATTATTTGATATTTATAACACACTGTTCCTCACCCTCATGATGGATGGTTCACATGTCAGAATCAATATCACCCTCGACACATTTACATATTTATATTATTAATAAGCAATAAGTCATCCAGGCAGCCCTGTTCTACTGGGTTGTCAGGGTGTTTGGTACAGAGAGCTGACTTTGTCCTCTGTCCCTTGCATCTGTCCTGATGGCTGGTATTGATCTGCTTGCTTAGAAGGGGACACAGCATGGAGCACCAGTCCCATGGGGCAGGAAGACTGGAACTCATGAGTTAGTGCCTTTTGCACTGCTGCTCCCTCTGTGTGATGGCTGGGGCAGAGGAGGACCCCGCTTGTGCTGAGGTCCTCCACTGCCAGCAGTCACCAGGGGATGGCTTTTTTCCTAACATCTCCTTATCTACCTTGCCCCTCCATGCTCGCCACCCTCACCGCCCAGTCCTCCCCAGAGCGTCCTTGGCACTGACCAGCCTCCTAGCTGGCCACCCAGCCTTTCCCACCCATGTCCACTCCCTCTGCTAGGAGACTTTGCTTCCTGTCATCCTCCTGCCTGCCTGCCTGACACCACCCTGCTCTGAAGGCTCTGTGCTTGCCATGTACCAATCCCTCTATCTGGCTTTAAGACCCTTGGTAATCCACCTGCTCCCATGTCCCATTTTGTTCTAACCTGCTTCTCCATGAGCCTGACCTTTGTCTCAACACACGCATGTACGCAGCTAGTTGTACTGACTTCTTTGCTTATTCTGTTCCACACACCTAGAATGCCCTTCCAGGCAGCTCCATCAATACAAAATTTATTTACGCTTCAGCATCCACTCAAGTCCCACCTATTCTGCAAAATGCTGCCCAACCTTTCAAGTGAACGGTTTTGCCTCTCAACACCCTCTCCTCCACTTCTGCTGTCCCTTCGACAAATGTTCATCAAGTGCTTACTATGTGCCAGGGCACCATGCCAGCTTCTTGGGTTACAATGGTCATAGCCTTGAAGAGCTTGAAGCCTAGTGTGGAAGGAAGGCATCCATCGAAGAGTTGCAGAAAGGAGAGCAAAATAAAATGGAGATCGGTCCCAGGAAGGAGAGATGGGACCAGTGGGGCTGCGCAGAGGAGGGGTCGGTCTGGTCAGAGACAGCAGGGAAGGCCTCTTAAAAGCATGTGTTGGAGGTGGGTGATAGGGAGAATATAGGGGAACAGCCTATGCAAGGGCCCTGTGGCAGGAAAAAAAATGGAGAATTTGGGGAACTGAAAGAAGCCAGTGCTGCTGAAATGCAGAAAGCCAGACAGGGATGGGACTGAATTGAGGTGGAATGGGCAGGGTGGGACAGAGGCCAGACCATGTAGGGCCTGTTACAGGTGGTGGCAGGGTTCAGTTCTTGGTCCCAAGAGCATTAGGAAACTGACAGAAACTTTTAAGCCGAGAGGCAACATGACGTGATTTGTATTTTGAAAAGCTTGCTCTTGCTGTGTAGGGAATAAGTGGGAGGGATGAGGCAGGTGGCAGGAGGACCATTAGGGGCCACTGCAATAGCCCATGCAGGAGCTAATGGTAGTGGGGGTGGAGAGCGGTGGACCAGTTTGAATGGTATTTAGGAAGCAAAACTATCAGGACTCAGTGACATTTAGGACGTCAGGGGTTGGGGGGAGGTGCAGGATGGTCAGTGCGTGACTCATGAGCCACTTAGTAGCTGGGGAGAGCCGGAGAAAGTTGAGTTGATGGTGGTGGTGGGTGGGGTGTGAAGAAGATTGAATTTGGATGCATTGAGAAGCACCCAGGGGGCAATGTTGAATGCAATGTGGGGGACTCAGAAGATTTTGCCTGGGGACACGGACAGTAATAAAGACCTGGGTGGCAGAGAGGGAGAAAGAGGGTCAGACTGAGCATTGGGGATGTCCCTTCTTGATGTCCCCATAGTCCTGTACTTCCTTCTAGGCCTCAGTTAGGTACCCCCGTAGGGGCTCAGGAAAGACACCCTGATAGAGTGAAAGTACGCGCCACGCCCTGGTTTCCTATGTTTCGCCCGCCAGCTGTACTAGGGGCCTGGCTGTGTGTGGCTTTGTGCCTGCCCACCCTTGCGATTGTGCTGATAATGGGTCCCTTCTCCTTGCCAGGGCCTCGGATGGACCCCCAGTTCAGATAAGGAACCTGAGAGGTGGGAGGGGTCCCATGACGTAACCAAGACTTCCAGTGAGCTCTTGCTGCGTCCCAAGCCACTCCAAAGCGTAGCGTCTCACACAGCAACTCGCATTTATTTTGCTCCTAGCTCTGCACTCCGGGGGCAGGCGGTCATCCTGGGTGACCCCCACCTGTCTCACCCTGCGACTGGCTGGTGCCAGCTTGATTCTGCGTCCTCCGAGGGCCCTCATTACGGGTGTCTACTTTCTCTGTGATGTCATCCCTATGGATGCTAACCTGGACCTCAGCTATTTATTTCACTGCTCCTGTCCTTCATTCTTTTAGAAGAGACTTAAAGCAGACGGACGTAAAGCATGAAACGTAAGAAGACCGATGCAGGTGGGAAGTTCGGGAGAAGGACGAGAGGGTGCAGGATGGAGCAGAGGTGGGCAGAAAGGGGCACGCCACCCTGGGAGGGTGCCCACTGCAGCAGGTTTGCCTTGAAGTTTCTGATAATCAGAGTGAGAGGCGCTGGGCAGGCAAGTGCTCATGAGGCCTGGAAGGTGAGAAGGACCCAGGGGTATATGGAGCTGGAGGGGAGATCTGAGGAAATACTACACGTAAGGCTGCTTTGGCATCACTCCGGTGCTGTGGTCCTCAGCCTGGGAGGGGGGACTCTGCTCCCTGGGAAGCTACCAGTGTCTGGAGACACGTTGGTTATGATCCCTGAGGAGGGGACTCTAGATAGTCGAGGCCAGGGACGCTGCTAAATGCTCTACAATGCACAGGACGCCCACCCCCCACCCCCGGCAAAGAATGACATGATCCAAAATGTCAATAGTGCCCGTTTCAGAAACCCCCTTCCACCCCTTTTTGGGAGCTGGAGGCTTGGCACAGCCTTCAAAGCAAGTCCATCTGTAACTAAGCCCTCTTGGAAAAGACTCAGGCTGCTCTGGCCCGAGACTAAATCCTCTCCCCTGGAGGATGCTGCTTTGGAGTCGCGGGATCTTAGACTGGGGGCGCTGGTGATGGGTGCCAGCACATCCACTGACCGCCATGCTCCTCTGGCCCTGGCAGGTGTCTGGGGCTTGGCCAGAGCCTGTGAAGAATGGGGAGCAGCCAGGGCCATGTGCCCCGCCTCTGATGGACTCACAGTCCAGCAGCGGCAGCCTCGCCTCATAGCATCATGGAGTCCTGGAATATCTCTGAAGGAACCAGGAACTCGGGGCAGAGAGAGGCGACCAGGAGTCTGACAGACTGGGGAGGGCTTTGCAGAAGGCCTCCTATTCATCATACTCTTTCCTGGCCGCACGGTTTGGCACAGACTCACCCTCCTACCAGGAAGGCCTTTCTCTTCCTTGAAATGGGGTGTGACTTAGATGGAAGAACCTGAGCTTCATGGAGAGCCTTGGGTTCCATGTTCTGGAACAGACACATATAACATGTATATTTTTCTAAAATGCCATGTTCTGGAACAGACACATACGACACGTATATTTTTCTAAAATGCAACATGGAGGCAAGCCGTTCCCTATGAGAGGATGAGTGGAAACTCTCTACACCGAGCCTGGCACAAGGTAGATGCCCAGACCAGGTGGCCTTTCCTTCCCTCTCTCTGTGGGGGTCTTTAAGCACGGCCTGATAATTCCTCACTTCTTCTCCCATCAGAAGATGGGGTCCACATCTCCTTCCCTTCACATCTGGGCTTTGTGACTACTTGACCAGTAGTATATGGGAAAGATAATGTTGCATCAGTTTCAGGGCCTGGACCTTAAGAAACGAACAGCTTTGCTCCAGCTGGTATGGCTCGGTTGGTTGGACCATCGCCCCATACACTGTAGGGTTGAGGGTTCAATTTCCAGTCAGGGCACATCTGGTAGGCAACCAATTGATATTTCTCCCTTATATCAACATTTCTCTCTTTCTTTCTCTCTTTTCCCCTTCTTTTATTTTCTAAAAGTAATGGGAAAAAAATGTCCTCATATGAGGATTTAAAAAAAAATGAAAAAGAAAAAATGAATGAGCATCGTCAACTTTCTCTGCCTCTTGGGACAGTTGCTCTTAGACCTCAGCCGCCATGTTGTGAGGAAGCTAAGAGCCAGTGTGGTGTTCCGGTCCCACAGCCCCAGCTGAGGGTGTAGGTGACAGCCAGTAACAGCCACCAAATATAAATGAGCAAGCTTTCAGGCACAGCCTCAGGTGTCAGGTCACCCCAACTTCAAGCCGTCCCAGCCACTGTTACATGGAGCAGAGATGAGCTAACTTACCTGGGGCAGTCCTGCCCCAAGTACAGACTCATGAGCCAAAGACAGAATTGCTGCTGTTTTAGCCTCTTAGTTTTGGGTGGTTTGTTAGGAAGCAACCAATAACTGAAATACTATCCTTCATACTCCCTCCTTCGAGTCACTTGATGAATATTCCTGAGCCTCCGTCATGCGTCACTCCCATTTCTAGATTCTATAAATAGACTAGCGAAAAAATAAATAGCATCATCGCCCTCTTAGAGGTTATATCGTAATAAGGGAGACAGACACCAGGCAAGAAAAGTAAATTAAACATGTGGTAGAGTGATGGCGAAAAACAAAGCAGAGAAGAGGATAGGAGGGTCCCTTCTCCACCTGTCTCCACCAGCCTGTGACACATACCTCTGTGAACCTCAGAAACTGGGCTCTCTTGACTCAGGCTACTAGGTGGGTGGTGCAGAGGGCGGGGGCGGGGGTAGAGGGGGTGGTTTCCAAACACCCCCTAGTCTCCCTTCTAAGATCAGAGCTGGGTCCTCTACACAAGGCTCTGGTCCTGTCCTGAGACCCTCTCCCACCGGTATAGTCCTGGTGTCTCCAGGTCACTCCCACCTGTGGCAGTTCAGGAAGATTCACGCCCCTGGGTTTCCTGCCCCTTTTGGATTCAAGGTCCCTTCCAGGGCCAGCTTCATGGATAGAAGCCCCCCCACCCCCCCGCCCCCCCATTGTTGGACGATCCCTTGTCACCATCTTGATATTCTGGATACATTTTGCTCTGTATGCGCAAATGGCCTCTCCTGATCAGTGAGAGAACACTGTCCCCTTCCTACCAGGCCCACTTTATGTACTTTCGGTAAAGGAGCTTTGAAGGAAGTGACATCATTTGCCTGAGGTCAGGAAGTTGCTCAGTGGTGGAGCTGGGATTTGTGCCCAGGGCCCCTATTCTCTGTCATCCTCACTTTTTCCAAATCCAGGAGTGCAGACCCGTGCCTGCCATGGAAACGTGCCTGCATGTCTCAGAGACACTGATTGCTTCTCCTTTGATGTGAAAGCCGCTGGAGGCTTCCCAGGGCCTCTACTTCTCTGCTCCAGGTTCAGGTTGTTTTTCCTGATTGTCTGGACCCAGCCAGGTTCAAAGCCTCCCGGCTGGGACTGAACCACTCTTGCAGCTGCCCCGGCCCCCTGGTGATGGAGAGGCCAACCGCCCCCTGCGTCCTGACTGGGCTCCTGCCCAGCCTCTGCCCAGCAGCCCTTGTTCCCAGCAGTGCTCAGGCTCTGGCCCTGACATGACGGATGAGGAACGGAAATCTGGGAGGGGCTTACGGCTCTGGCCGGCTGCCTCTAATTTTATTTTGAAGGGAAGGAGAAGGAAAGGGGGCACCAGCAGACGGGAGACATTTCCCCTGATGGAGCTGGGCCGTGAATCAAGATAAATGGAGGCTCCTTTTGGACCCTTGTGGGGACCCCCAGACTCCGTCTTTCTGGCAGAGACGGGTGAACTGCAGAAGCAGGACCCCCAGGGCCTGCTAATTGGATACCCAACGGATGCGGATGCGGCGGGGTTGAAAGGAGGGTTTCCTGGTCCCTCTCTGCCTTTGGCCTTAGCCTTCCTGTCCCACATGGTTCCTCTGGAGCCCATGGACCCTGAAGGGGGGAGGGGCACCATCCCTGGAATAAGACACGCCAAGTGCATTTCTTCATTCGTGTCTTGCAGCCCTTACAGGTACAACACTGAGGCAAACCAGGAGGGTTTCACCAGTGAGCCCGGGCTGTCGCCACCACTTCCTAGGCGGCTGACCTTGAGCACTCTCCCCGGCCTCTCAGAGGGTCCCCGAACTCCTCAGGGACATGGGGAAAGTCCCACAGATTCTCAGCAGAGAGGGAACCTCAGGGAATGTGCCGATACAGTGCCTGACCCGAGATCTGGCACACGATCAAGATGCCAAATACCTGGCAACCGTGAGATGCCTTGGGGAGCGGAGAGTGGGAGGGAATGGTCTCCCACGTTGGCACCCAGTTTATAACTACCCAGGGGCTGAGGGCGAGGCCTGGGTGCTCCGCCCGGAGGAGACCCAGTTCACAGCCAAACACCCTGGGGCCTCCCAGCTGCAGGCTCCCAGCTCCAGGGGGCACCCGGCTCTCCTTCCTGCCTCGTTATTTCAAGTCAGAGGGGTGTGTAAATCAACCAAAATAATTCAGGAGAATCATTAGCGACTCCAAGGCAGCATCTTTTACCGGCAGCATTAACTGAAAAACAGCGCAAAACTGTGGCTTTTTAAACCTC
This sequence comes from Noctilio leporinus, assembly GCA_004026585.1. NCBI lineage: Eukaryota > Metazoa > Chordata > Mammalia > Chiroptera > Noctilionidae > Noctilio > Noctilio leporinus. The sequence goes on along the minus strand of PVIW01001311.1, from coordinate 51,629 downwards.
ATCAGCGCCTCCTCCTCCCGCCTGCCTGCCGTAACCCTGGCTGCCGGGTGCCAGTGAAATGAAGTGAGCGTCCCCAGCTCCCTCTAGCCACAGGTGACAGGACGGCGCGGCTTTGCGGTGGGTGGCTGGAGGGGGCGTCAGAATTTTGAGCAGGTGCCTCTCTTCTCTCCCAGCCCAGGGCCACCAAGCAGAGCGGCGGGTCATGACTGCCTGGCAGAGGGGCCCGGAGGAGCAGGGGGTTCTGTTTGTCCATTTTCCCTTTTAGCACCTCGGGCAGCCCTGCATCACACCTCGTGCAGCAGGGGAGGGAGTTGTGAAATCAGTGCCCTTGTCCCAGCCCTTCAGCTGGACGGTTCCAGGGCCCAGCCCACCGGCTCCTGCAGACACCTAGCGAGAGTCCGAGGTGGTACTGAGCCCAAGAACGCTGCCTCCATTGCCTCTCCCTCCCCAACCTCACTCCCCCTGTCCCCTGTTTCCTCCCAAACAAGCTACTGGCACCAAGTTTTCACTCGGACTCTGCTCCCGGGGGGCCCCCGACACCCACAGCTTGTCCAGGGTGCAGAGCAAGAGGACCCCACCTCTGCCAGGGGACAGGGAGACTGAGCGCTGTGCCCTCCAGCATGTTTCCTGCTCACCCCCACCCCCACCCCACGTGGACGGAGCACCGGGTTCCGCTGGGCCACGCGCACCTGCCGATGAGGACAGAGGAGACAGCTCTGCCTGGCCCTGGACCAGGAAGCCAGCAGGAAGCTGGCTTCCCTGCTAAGTGGGGAGATGGGAGAGATAGTCAGATGGGCCCAGGGCCCAGGGCAGCAGGGGCCACCGGGGCGGGAGGGGCGGGAGGACACTGCACAGACTCTCCGAGTGGGCCTGGCGGAGCTGAGCACCTGCTTAGGGCTATAACTGCCCTGACCAGGCGCACCTGGCCGTACAGGGCTTTCTCCATCAGCCGGTGTGACCCCTAGGGGACCCGGCAAGGTGGTGGTTGGGGGCTCCCTCTCCTGCTGACCTGACCAGACTCCAAATACTCTCAACCCACCTGTGCATTTCCTACTCACGTGCCCTGCAGGGGACAGGTGCTCAAATCATTGTAGATGGACATGGGGCGAGGTACCCCAAGTCAAAGCCAGAAAAACATTCTCCATGGACTGGCCCAGGCTGCTCAGCAGCTGCCCTTCACCCCTACTCTGGGGAAGGTTGGCAGAGCTTCCTGCTTTCGGGGAGCAGCCCCACAGGGACGAGGGGCAGAGAGAATGGCAGCTGATCACGAGGTGGGGGGCTTTGATCTCTGTCCTCAATTATGTTCTGACTGTAAACGTTCTTATCCCTGGCCTGCCAGCTCTCTGCTCAACCCCCTGCCCCAAAGAAGTAGCTATTGCCTGCACCCCACTCTGCCCCCACCACCCCAGTGCATAAGCCCCTGGAAGCCTGGCTGGCGATGGCTTTAGGACATCAGATGCAGCTGTCGGGAGCCGGAGGGCTGTATGCGAAGGGCACTCCATCAAAGCTGTGTTTATATGTACACAGGGGCCCTGTCTTTTTATTATGCATAATTACATGCTTCCTAATGTTCAGGCATCTCAAGCCATCTTTCCTTCTCCTGGTGAAGTCGCAGTGGGGATGGGGGGTGCTTGTGGGGGTGGGCCGGGTGATGGCTGGCTGCCCTCCTAAAGAGAACCAACTCTTCCAACGATGGGACCTGGGGAGATGAGACGCAGCCCCACTGACGTGGAAACATTGCAGATCATAACAGTAAGTCCCGTGTCTCTCCCTCTGTGTCTGGGAGGCGCAGCCTCGCATTTGCACTTCTGTTCTAACCCGAAAGGAAAACGTTAGATCCTTCCCCCAAAGCATTTTCAAGAGCCTGCACCTCCCCTGCTGCCTGAGATGCTCCACGCTTCACATACTTGACTCCAAAGCCTGACATGGCCTTGTATTAACCTCCTCTCTCTCTCATTTGAGTTCAGGTGAGCTAGTGAAGGGGCCGATAAGGATCATGATGATGATAAGAGCTTTTCATTTGTACAGTATAACACCACTATTGAAGAACAAGGCCTCCAGTGTCAAATGACTTGGGTTCAAGTGCAGGCTCCACCATGTATCAATTAGCTGCGTGGCCTTGGGTTGGCCACTTGCCCTCTCTGAGTCATGGTTTCTCTGCAGGTAAAATGGGACTAATGTTAGTTCGTACCTCAGGTACGGAGAATAGAACCTGGCACATTGCCTGGCACACAGGAAATGCTTCGTAAGTGGTCATTTTGGCGTTATCCTTGGTGCCCTACACTCTAGTCAAACACAGTGAGCCCTCACCAAAGAGTTGCTGAAACAGGGAATGAGTGGACCCTGGGTTTGGAATCAGGGTGTCGTTTGTTGACTGACTCCTGAGCATCCACAGGTATGTGGCACACAGGACTTACTTGCAGCAATGGATGGATTGACAAAGACATTGAGGTGAAGCACACGGAGGGTAAGTTGAGTGTGGTGTTCAATTCCCATCGGTTTTCAGTTACACTGGCGGCTAATTTTTCAGTGAGAAGTTTACTATGTAAAAGTGTTTTCATGTCCACGATCCCACATGATTCTCCAAACAATCTGTGGCCTGGGTGGGCCCATTACCAGCCCTCATTTTGCAAAGGAGGAAATCAAGCCTCAGAAAGGTCAGGTGACTTGTCAGCGCTTACACAGCAGGCGGGCCACAGAGGCTGAACCGCATGCCCTCTGACCCTTTATAAAAAAGATTTTACTTATTTATTTGTTTTTAGAGAGAGGGGAGGGGAAGGAGAAAGGGAAGGAGAGAAACCTCATGATGTGTGTGGCTGCTTCTTGTGTGCCCCCAGCTGGGGACCCAGCCCACAACCCAGGCATGTGCCCTGACTGGGAATCGAACCGGTGACCCTTTGGTTCGCAAGCAGTGCTCAATTCAATGAGTCACTCCAGCCAGGGTGCCCCCTGACCCTTCCATAAACCGTTTGTTGCTTTGATTCCCATGCTAGTTGTTTGATCCTTCGAGGACATCCCCAAACTTTCAAATGCAGCAGATGCTGGTGCTCTAGGGCATAATGAAAATGCCCCTCTACTCTTTCCTCAAAGCCTGTTTCTGCCAGGAAGCCCTCCTGGAATGAAGTTATCAGCCCACTCTGGGGAGCCCTTTCTTTCTGGGGCTCCTACCCCAGTGAGGAGGCTCCTGGGGACACTGAAGAAAAGCATGGAAACTGCCAGGTGACACTGAGAAGGAATTCACCCCAGAAGAAGCAGACAGACCCCCATACTGGGGGCAGGATGCATCCCCACATACCTGCTTGGCTCTCAGGGATCATTGTCAGGTGTCCTGTGTTAATGAGCGTGTCCCAGGACCCATATTGACCCTGTGCGAACACCCTCGATGTCTGTATTCAGCTGCCCCCTCACCCCCACATCATTGCCAAAGTTAGGCAGTTAGAGCTGTTTTTCAAACTTACCTGGGCATCCTGTATTTTTATTTGCTAAATCTGTCAATACCAATCTAGACAGGTGACTTCCTTAAGTGACATGGAGGAGGAGGAGGGAGGTTTGGACCCCCCTCCTTGCTCCTTTTCACGGTGCCAGGGATCAGCCTTCTTTCAGGTCTCCCCTCCTCTCCCCACTGCCTGGGGGAGACCTGGGAGGCCTCAGAAGCCAGGGAGGTGCCAGGCACCCCGGGAGGGGCCTGGGGGGTGTGTGCGTTGGCAGGAAAGAAATGGCTGTTGGTAATAGATTTACCACCTGAAGCCACCCCTCCCCTGCCGCCCTAGTAGAGGTGATTAGTTTCCTAGCACTTTTCTCTGGATTCGTGTCAGGGACATCAGGGGCCCCATTACTTCTCTCCCCTTCCCACCGCCAGCTGTCCCCCCGAGATTTAGTCAGGAGACGCTCTCCCCTCTGGCTGCCATCGCTTCAGCGCCTGAGTTACAGGCCATTGCTTCTTCAGGAGTTTCTTCACTGGACCTCAGGCCGCAGCGCCCGGAGCTGCAGAACCAGCGGCAGCTTCCTCCCGCATCCGGGCGCTCCTCACCTGGGACCTGCTGTGGCCACCGGTCTCCCTATTCATTCCATTCCTCCACGGGTTGCCTTGCGGCTTGTGACTACGCGACCTTGAGCGCGCGACCTTGAGCGAGACCTCAACCTCCCTGAAATTCATTTTCCTAAAGTGTCAAGGCAGGTGGCTGAAAGAGAAAGCTCTCATGTCGTGCAATTTCTTTCTGTCACGCTGGGGACGCCCCGACCCACCCAGCGTAACAGCATGAAGAGGTCATGGCCCAGCTCAGGGGCCCGTCTGCTCACCTCATCTCGCCATGGCAGCTCCGGGGACTGGGAAATCAACAGAGTTAAAATACAACAGGCAAGGACGGACGGGGCCGAGATTCTCTCTTTCAAAGAACGGAGTGTGTTAGGGACGTATGTCCTGCTCCTGTTTACTATGGGTTTTCTCCTCTGACGCATGGAAGAGCGCCTTTGCATCAGGACTGTAATTTGTCCCACGTGTTTGTTATTTCAGGAGCCCGAGCACCAGTCACAACACGCTTGCTTTTCTTTCCCTGGTTTCATTTCTTCTATGACCAGCGGGGTCTGGGAGGGAGATCCCCTCTTCTCAAGTGGTGGGGGCAGCCAAGGTCTTGAGGGGCAGACGGCCTTTGAGGGCAGGTCCAGTCTCTTGAGAAAGCTGCTGACGCTTCTGTCCCTCCAGAGAGACGCTTTGTGGAGCAAGGACATGGGCACCTGCTGGCAAGGAGTCAAGGTGGGAGAGGAGGGTCAGCAGCGGCTCCCAAGTAGGATGGGAGACCTGCAGCTCATGCACAGGTCTCCGGGCTGGGAGAAGGCCGAGCAGGTGGCTCTGATAAGGAAGAAACAAAATCAATGTGTTTGCAAAGTCTCCCCCAGGCCCTCGCAGGATTCTGCAAAACCGTAATCCTATTTTATAAATAGATGGCATTGACTTTTTCCCTTTTTAACCCATTAGAGATGCAAAGTCTCTCTTCATACAACTGACAAAATGGGAAGGCAAGCTGTCTTCTCATCCCAACTTGAGGATGCAGTAAGGTGTTTTTCTCTGAGGCCTGGACCAGTCAACACCCAAACCCACTGTCTGTCCATTCAGTTCAGAAATAGACGCCGCAGACCAGTGGGGTGTGGAGCACACTGGAGACCAGGCGGCTCCCCGAGTCCTTACCGAGTCTTTCCTAACCAAGTGTCCGGGCCAGCGTCCTTGGGACCCCTGGGACTCTCATCAAAGCGCCTGGGAGCAGAGCCCGATGAAACACGAGGATACTGGCATTGTCCCTGTAAGCAGGTGTGGCTTGATCGCGTGTGTCTTAGATGACATTGGTGGTCACAGAAGGGTAGGGGTGGGTGGCCAAGACTGGCAGGGAGAAGGGCCAGGTGGAGACACTGCAGGGACCCAGCTCAGCATGATGGTGGTGGCCTTAGCAACTGTAGCCAGAGAGCTGGGCATGGATGTTAAGCCCGTTAAGGATGGGAAGCCATGGCCGCCGAGGGGATGGTGTGGCCCAGTATGGTAGGGAACACAGGGAAGAAGACAACTTGATGAGTGGAACTTCACACACCCTGAGCTTGAAGCCTCTGGACCCCAGGTGAGAGGTCTGGGTCGAGCAAATCATCTGGTAGGTTGTACAATATTTAAATTATACCTCAATGAAGTCTCATTCCCACTAGACTCTGGGATTTTTTTTTTTTTTTTTTTTTTAATGGCAACTAAAAAGGATAGAAAACAGGATTCATCAGGATCCTCCAGAGAAACAGATCAACAGATAGAGAGACATTAATCTATCTAGCTAGCTATCATCTATCTATCGACATTTATAGGAAGTGGCTCACGCAGTTACAGAGGACAGAAGTCCCATGGGCTGCCATGTGTGAGCTGGAGAACCAGCAAGGCCGATGGTATCATTTGGTCCCAGTCTATGGGCCCCAGAACGTGGAGCTGTCGTGCCCAAGAGCAGGAGAACATGGACATCGCAGCTCTGAAAGACAGAAAGCAAATTCATCCTGCCTCCACCTCTTTGTTCCGTACGGGTCCTCAACAGATCGGATGATGCCTGTCCACCCTGGTGAGAGGGTCCCTTTGCTCAGTCCGCTTATTCAAAGGTGACTCTCTCCCGGGCACACCCTCATGGACACACCCAGAAACAACTCCCTGGGTCTCCTTTAGCTGAAAGTTTCTGCTACACTCACGGAATGGGGTTTATGGCCAGGCGAGGCCACCTGAAGACATGAAGACAGGAACCTTACGGGACTCAGAAGCAGCCAGGTTGTTAGAGGTCAAAGGCGGACATTTACAAATCATTTCTGTCCCCCTGGTGCCAGGCATGCCACTAAGTGCTTTTACAAACCCTGTGTGGAAGGTACTGTTATTTCCGCATCTTGCAGATGAGGAAATGAGGCCCAGGGTGGTCATGCAACATGTCCTGAGGCGCACAGCTGACAAGTGAGGAAGTTGGACTTGAATCCATGTTTGTCAGACCAAAAGTTCCTGCTCAGAACCCATTCCTTTATCCTTGGGTTGGGGGTACGTGGTTATTTGTAACCTTTGGCACGGTGGGACCCGAGAAGGGGGACTTCGATTAGTGATGTTCCCACTAGGCTCTGCTGGGAAGTATACACCCCCTTCCTCCCAGCTGCAGTTTGGTCCCTTTGGGGGTGGAGGCTTCCCCTACTGACTCCTAAGTACCCCTCCTGTGTGGCCCCGGCTCTTTGGCCTTATTCTTTGTACGTAAAACCGGCTGCCTCTCTTCCGCATCCCTCCCCGCTTTCTAAGGATAGTTCAGATTCCGATCTGCCACATGGGTTTCAGGACAACTTGCCCACATTCTTCTGCAAAGCCTCCCCATGTCCCAGGAAGGGGACAGGTGGGGACAGCCACAGCCACTTTGCCTCCCTGCCCAGCCTGGGCCCCTGGGGTTGACTGGGCACATCTGGGATGCCAGGCTTCTTGAGAAAAGTACCAAGACTGTAACCCACACCCAGCCCAGAACCCCACCTCACCCCCAGGGGGCCATCGGTTTTCAGGTCTTCTCTTGGGAAACGGAGGTGGTTACCCCTTAGGAAGCTGGCACCTTCTGTGTCCTGATGCCCTTCGCAAGAGTCTCCAGACAGTGGGAGCTCGTCCCTGGGGGAAGGAGGCGGCACGGGGCCTTCTGAATGCCGGAGCTGTTGCTGAGATGCCACAACAAAAGGAATGTAGGACAATAAACCCTCCTGGATCAGTGCTCAGACTACTGAGAGCAGCACCAGCCAGCAAACGCTAATGGCCTTCTCCCGATCTCCTTCCAGATAATGATAAATAATGTGTATTTTTAGTTTGGAATTGAATTTCATCTCTCCATTTCTCTGGTGTGTTTCAGGTGTTTTTCTCCCTTTCCCTTGGGGTCCGAAAACTAGACATTGGTGCATTTACTGCGTGCATGTACTCCCTGCCAGAAACTGACATATGGACTCATTAACTCTCCCACACAGTTCTCACCCCCAAACATCCACCTGCCTGGACTGGGAGGGGATCTGCATCCAAGGGACCTCTCCTGAAGGAACCGTGCAACCCTGGGGACAGGCGTGTCCTGGAGGCAGGGGACTGGCCTCGATCAGTGATCGCTGGTTCCTATGCTTAGGTGCACCCCTTGGTCCCACCCCCAGTTTTTGATTCAGTTGGTCTGGGATAGGATGCGGGGAGTTGCATTTCTCACAAGGTTCCAGGTGATACAGGTTCTATGGGTCCAGGGGCCACACTTCGAGAACCACTGGCCTAAATCTTTATCACTCAAAGTTTGGGAGTAGGACCAGCAGCGTCAGTGTCACCCCAGATGTAGATTCTTGGTCCCCAACCCAAGTCTAATCAAAATTCAACTCTTAAACAAATGATTTGAATGTACATAGAGTCAACAGTTATATGCAATTTTTGACTGCCTGGTGGCGGTGGGGTCACTGTCCCTCACCGACACATTGTTTAAGGGTCACTGATATATTCTGATTGGAGAAGCACTGGCCTAGCAGATTTCTCAAAGCTCCTTTTAGCCCAGTGGCCTCGATTGTGGCTGTGCGTTTAAGATTTTATTTATTGTTTTTAGAGAGAGGGGAAGGGAGAGAGACAGAGAGGGAGAGAAACATCAATGTATGGTTGCCTTTCACCTGCCTCTAGCTTTGGACCTGGCTGGAGACCTGGCTTGCAACCTGGTTATGTGCCCTGGCTGGGGATCGAACCAGTGACCTTTGAGTTCACGGGCTGGCACCTTATCCACTGTGCCACCAGCCAGGTCGATCGTGGCTGTACATTTAAGTAACTTGGGGAGCTTTTAAACTGCCCCGGAGCCCCAGGCTGCAGCCCAGACCAAGGAAGCCAGCATCCCTGGGGCAGGACCCAGGCACCTAAGTTTTTAAGAAGCTTCCCAAGGGACTCACATGGGCAGCCCCCTTGGAGAACCACTGTCCCAGCTGGAAGATTCAAATCAGCAAATGTCTCACTCAGCCCTGACCTGGAAGGAGACTGGAATAGTTTCTTTCCTCTAGGCCACTCACCCATAGGCTCTTTTTTCAGCCCAGTGAGGACTCTGCTCTGCCTCGCCCTGGGTTGTCCACGATTCCGGGGTGTCTTCTGTGGGCGACAGTGGTGCATCCTTCCCTCTCAATTGGGTTTAGCTGACCAGGTGGAGAGCGGAGAGGCAGCAGAAACTGCCAGAACTGAACGAGCCAGGCTTTGCTCACCCCACTAGGGCAATGCCCATGAGGACCCACTCTCCACACTTGTGAATCTCCACTTAAGTTCTTCTGAATTAAACCTGGAGTGTGGAACACTAGCAAACCTGATAGCGCTTCCCTGCTGTGTCCATGGCAGACATCACTAATCGATGGGAGCACAGGCTCTCATTGCACCCTGAGCGGGGCTCGGAAGGGTTTCCTCTGCAGTCCTCCAGGCTGGGGCCCCGGACTGGGCCGGCTTGGCATGGGAGGGCCATCTGCCTTCCCAGGGTGGACAGCGCCAGGTCCGTCTCACGGGACGACACTCCTGCAGTGCAAGTATTGGTTATGGTTGACTCAGTCTCACTAGTGTGAATCACCTGTCTGGGGTGATTCACCCCAGAGAAGTTTGCCTGTGGGAGGGAGGGAGGGAGGAGGGAAAGAGACCTGAAAATGGGACACAGTGCTGCAGGCAGTTCTGGGGATGCTAAGTCAGCATGGGACTTTTGGGGAGGGGGGGTTCCCTTTTTCCTCCTCTTGCTTCTGCTGCGAAAGGGGTTTGGCAGAGATTTCCAGCCTCAGCACTGTGCCTGGGGCTGGAATTGGGGGTGACAACCCGGGGAGGGGGTTGTCACCCCCTCTCCTATCATGCCTAGCAAGCAGCCAGTTCTCAGGTTCAGCCAGGTTGGTGGGGCTTGCAGGAAACCCTAGCACCTTCCGCTGCAGGTTTTGTGAGCCGGTGGACCCCTCGGTACAGGAGTCGAGGTCTTGGGTGAGGGGCAGCACTGGGCTCCCACCCCTGACAGTGGGAATTGCAGCGGGCAGAGGTTCCCTTCTGTCCAGCTAAGAGGTGGGGGCCGGACCTGATGGCCCGATGACCCATAGATCGGGGGGTAGGGGGGTGGTTCCAGCCCCTTGCGTTTCTCAGGACCATCCCACCCCAGCCAGTGCCAAAGGAGGCTTTTCGGAGGTTCGGTGACCTTGAGTGCACCCTCTTCCCACTTGGATGGAGAAGCCTGTGCTCTGCTCCGTTCGTCTTCACCAACGCCGCAGCCAGCCTGCAAATGACCTGCTTCATCCCCGGCTGCGAGCGGAGTCTGAGGGGCCGAGGAGCAAAGGTGGATTTGTCAGCTTCCACTTTTCACGGCAGCTCTGACTGGAGGGCTGCACCTCTGCCTCGCCACCGTCCCTCAGTGTCCCTCAGTGTCCCCGGAGTGGATACCCCTCCCCATAGCTGCCGCCTGCACGTCCCTGGCTGCCAGAAAAGCCCAGGCTGCCTGGATGGATTGACTTCTTGGGGAGAGTATTTATTTTAAGAGGTATTTCACCCCGGGGTTTTGATGTGCCTGGCTTATGACCCATAAATATCAACTAACAGAAAAAGGGTGGTGTCTGGAGGGGAACTGGGTGTTTTGCAGGGAGCCCAAGAGCTGACATGTTCACAGGGCACACAAGAGGACCATTCTTGTGACTGGCCTTTACAGGGCAACCCAAAGGCATCCTGAAGCCCTACTGTGTACTGGCACCAAGTGGTCCTGGTCTGCTACAGGACATCGCACTGACTGCGCCTGTGAGGATGTGGGTCTGGCTGAGAAGATAGGGTGAAAGGTAAAAGGGGGTGTGGGTAAGGGTAGGGTGTGCAGGGGCTTCTTGGGGAGGTGACTTTAGACCAGGTTGTGTCGAGTGGGTAGGGGTGTGAAGATGGCCTGTGGCCCATCTCCGCAGCCCCATTCTTGCCAGCCGCCCAGGGCTGGGTTGTGTTCCCCAGCCTCTCTGTTCTCTCCTCTGACCCCACCCCCTGAAAGAGTAAAGTCAGATGTCCCTTTCCTTCCCCCTCCCCTGCTCTACAGGGGCTTTGCTCTTTCCCTGCTGCAGGATCCAGTTGTGTATTTAGAGAAGTTTCTAAAAGCCTGGGCGTGACAAAGGTTAAGAATCCCTGGGGGAAACATAACTCAGATTCTCTTGGTTGCTCTGACATTTAGGGCCAAGAGGGCAGGACGGGAGAGAGACAGAAGGCCTGTGGCCTCTGGCCCCCTGGACTCCGCTTTTCCTGATGGAAAAATCCCTCTGGCCACCCCCCCCACCCCCACCTCCTCCCAAGCCCCACGACTGGGTCTGGTTAGGTGCCTCAGTCAGTGCAATCAGCCAGTTTACTCGGTCCTTTGTTCAAGATGGAAATATCAGGGATTTTCTTCCTCTTCATAAAAGTAATTCACAGTCATGACAACGTAGTAACAGGAAACGAAGCTACATAAAGTGAGCAATTCTCTGACTTTAGTGATCGCCGGGTGGCCATTACTCAGCCGCCAGGCAGCCCTTCTTCAGCTCGCGGTGAGTTCTCACGCTCCTCACGCGTGCGTTCTCCCAGCGACTGCTTCTCGCCCCCTTCTGCTCTTGAGGCTCCTTGTGTCCCCAGACCATGTGCCAGAGTGACGTCATCTTGGCCGGGAAAGGGCAGGTCATCCAACCTTCCGTCCAGGGTAACCAGGTCGGCTACTGCAGCTGGCACAGGGTGAGCTGTGGGCGCGCGTGCCCGCGGCCCTTCTGGGGCGTGGGGCAGCTCTAACCGCTGGAGGTTCTTCTCCTTGTTTCGCTGAAGCCCGGCCCCAGGATGCCCTTGGTGGGAGGCCTGCCCTCTGGAGCACTGGCAAGGTCAGCCTGCTCCTCTTCCATGTGACAGCTTTTCACACGGTTGAAGACAGTTAGCCACGTCCCTCGTGGATCTGCTTTCTCTAGTTCAATACCCTGGTTTCTGAGAAACATATCAGGAGAAGAGCAGCTTGCAAGCCCTCGCTGACCTGGTTTTCTCCTGTTTAAGCCCAAGTGCAGTTCTCCAAAGGGGCTTGCCCAGTAACCGTTAGCGAAGGGGACAGGGCGACCCCGTGCTGCCACCTTGGCCCTGCATGCCCACCACAGTCCCAAGAATCCTCACACAGATGTGCGTGCCTATGCCCAGGGCAGTGAGGATGAGGTCGGGCCCGGGAGTCTGCCCTTGTAAGAAGAGCTCCACAGTCAGTTCAGCAGGCAAGCCGTTTTTCTGTAGGAAACTAGAGACCTGCCGGTACGATGCAATGGCCATGACTCTGGGAAGACAGCGTATTGGTCAGGACTCATTTGTTTGCAAGGATAGAAACCCCGCATCACCGGTTTTGGCAGATGAGGGCTGTATCGGTCCAGGGGCTGCAAGGGCTTCTGGGATAGCAGTGGGAACCTGGCCGTGGGGAGCCTGATCCAGGACTCCAAGGTCTTCCTCCTTCTGCCTCTCTTCTTTTGCTTGGCTTCATTTAGGAGAAGGATCCCCCTTCTTTGCTGGGTTTCCTCACACGGCTCCCCGGGTCAGCCGGCTGTGCAGATCAGGGCACCTTTCCTACAGTTGGACACTGTGAGCAGGGGCGGTGAGGTTAAAACCCAGGAGCCACACCAGTCATTTTAGCAGAGAGAGTTGAGCAGAACTGCAAAGGCACCGTGACATCAGCCGTCACAGAGGCAGCAGCAGCAAGAACATCCCTCTTCCGGGGGGAACAAGGCAAGAGGGTGGGCTATTAGATTTCAGAGTTTGGAGGTGAGGCCCTGGGGCGCTGGGACTGGGACCTGGGGTGAAAGAACCAGCTCTGCACCCGGGGTGAAGGACCGGTTCCTCTAGTGCCCTCTGCTGGCAGCAGTCACCGGGCACACACGCGAAGAAGAAACGTGGTTCCCGCTTACCAGCCGGGCCTCCCAGCCCAGCGTGATCAGGCAGGTTTGGAGCCTAGTGACCCAGCTGACGAACCAGCCCAGGCAGTTTTCCGTTTGCACCTTCCCATGTGGTCATGTTGCTGTGGTGGGGGCACCTCTCTGGAGTCAGTCCTGGTCCCCAGCCTCCCCGCCAGTGTGAGAGTTGACCCGGTGGCCCCACCCTGAGCCTGCGGGTCCAGGTCGCGAGAGGCCCGCAAAGGCAGGCTGCAGACCAGCGCGTGTGGGCTGCACCGCAGACCTGCGGGAGGTGCACACTAGGAGCCATCGAAGTGGGGCCGCCCACCCAGAGGGGCTTCCCGGACTCTGGCAGGAGGCAGCGTTAGCTTTTGGCACTTTGGCTCAGGCTGAGGACGGCAATATTTACACTTACTGACCTGGACCGAGCCAATTCCCTTCTCCACGTCCTGATTCCTCCCCCTGTACAACTCCCCGACGGTCGTCCTGCCGATTAGGGATAATGTGTTTAAAACCCAGTGCCTGGCGCACAGGAGACCCTCAGTGAGAGGCAGGAACTACGATTATTGATAAGAATGGAGGTGGCAGAAGCCTGCCCTTGTCCTGGAGGCCTGTGGGGGCCTCACTTTAGAGGGTGGAGGGGGCCCCAGGGAGCAGAAGCGTAGGCCGATAGAGGGCCCATGGGTGCCGGAGGCTCCAGGGACCTCCCCAGTCATGAGCCCCACCCAACGAGGCCTTGGAGGTCCCACTGAGCCCACCGGGCAAGGCTGTTCCACCCCGTGGGGCACTTGGAGGCCCAGGGGCAAAGGCAGCGGGTGGCTGAGGGACGTGGCAGCGCCCGGCGGCAGGCGTTGCTAGACTGCGCTGCAGTGCAGGCTGGGATCAGAGCGAGTGGGTGTAAAGAATGTCGAGCGAGATTCGATTACAATTTTTACTCTGGAAAAACCTTCATCAAAACATGTATATCTAATTAAGACAATTAGAGCACAGGAACAAAAAACTGATTAAAAATCAGACACTCCATAAATTACAAGTGTTTTCCTCCAGCTGGGGCGTATCTCGCTGCGGAGCTGCAAGGCCAATCAATGGAGCCAGAGCCCTGGGGGCAGGGGCAGGGGCGGTGCTGACTCCAGGGCAGGGCGGGGGCGGCGGGGGCGCAGAGCAGGCTGTGGGGGTCCCAGCCTGTCACCCTGGGGCCCGCGAGCAGCTGGCTCTGCTCGAGACCAGGAAGAGCAGGCCGTGCAGTGGATGAGCTGGGCTCTGCTGAGATGTCCCTGTGTAGGGGCGTGTGTGTGTGTGTGTGTGTGTGTGTGCTTACTGGGCCCGAGCGGATCATGTCTCCGCACACGTGTATGTCAGGCTGGGAACATCTGTGCCAACATCTGCATCACAGCAAGAGGATGCAATTGCCTGGGCATAAGCAAAATGCACGGCAGCATCTGGAGTCTGTGCCAGGGGCGGAGGGAGGACGGGCGGGCTGTGGGTCCTCCGTGCCTGGGCATCACTGGCCGCAGACAGTGCGCGGGCGGGACGTGAGCCCAGCCTGTCACCAGGCAGGCAGAGCTGCCCCTGTAAGATGTCACGCGATAAGGCCATCCCGTAAAGATTCCCACCCCCTGGAACCTGTGAAGATGCCACTTGCCAGGGCTTAAGGGAATTTGTAGAAGTGATGAAAAGGAAGGACCTTGAGTTGGGGGGTCTATCCTGGGTTACTTGGGTGGGCCCAACGTAATCACAGGGGCCCTTAAAAGTGGAAGAGATGTGTCCTCGGGATTGTCAGAGAGAGGTTACGTCACTGACTTTGACGAGGGGGAAAGGGACCAGGAATGGGTGCTCTCCTGGGTTTCTTCAGGCCCCAGCGATCCAGGATGCCAGATGGCAGGAAAGGTGACTGATGGGAGCCATGCCCACTGGGCGGCAGGTGAGGCCCTCCGAGAGGTTTCCCGCAGAGTCTGTGGGTCTGTGGGTGCACTGGAAGGGAGTTCTCCGCGGCCGAGAGTCCCTGGTCCTTCTCCACCCCCGTCAGGACTGTATTCCTTAGAACACGCGTAACCCAGCATGGTAGAACGTGGGAGCCAGTGAGGTTCGGAGGGTGGGGGGTTTGTTAATGAAGAAGTAAGGGCGAACATGCCCCAGGCCTAATGCTAAATGAGCAACAGGCTGAAGATGGACCCTCACGCTCTTGAGGCTCCTGAACATTCTTTGGAAAAAAGACAATTTGATTGTTCAGGTTCAAGCAGTGTGGTCACAACTGCCCCCCATCTGTCCCCTCCCCAGACCGTGGCTGGGGCCCCTGCTCTGACAGTGCCCCCCGCAGCAGGGGCAAGCAGGCCACCGGCCTGCAGGCTGGCTTCTGCCTGCGTGGCAGCTCCAGAGCCAAGGATCTCATTTTCCTTTTCAGAAATTCGTGCAAACTCAATAGACATGACTGGCGAGGAGATGGTTTCAACGGCCTGTCATGAGACCTCACACCCTCCATGCAACAGAAGCTCAACAGAAACTAAGTGATTTGAGTAATTCCTCTACGCAACGTGCCTACGCATCTGCTCCCCCCAAATTACGTGCAATTGACAGAGATCGCTTTTAATCCGCAGGTGGAACTCCCAGCTTCCCTGCCTCACATCGAGAAACACTTTAATCTTAAGTTACAGTTCTATGTCTTCCTTTTATCTATTTACATATGTCTTTCTGGGCTTCCCCCTTCATGTTTACAGACTCCAACCTTTTAAAACTATTTTTTGATTTTTTAGAGCCGTTTTTGGCAGTTCACAGCAAAATGGAGTGGAAAATACAGACCTCCTACTATTTACCCCCCACCCCACCCCCGAAGCCTCTGCCTGGAGCGAAGACCTGCACCAGAACTGTATGTTTATTACAATCAATAAGCTTCCACCAGGGTATCATTTTTCAAACAGGATCAATGCCCTTGTCCCAAGCAACACTGTGATGGGCTGGCTTGGGTCACATGATCGTCTCTGAACCAATCCCCCTGGCCGGGGAATGCAAGTATCGTGAGAGTTCCATCACACGATCACCTGTGTGAGGTCACATGATCACACCTGTCACCAGGGGGAGGGACCACGAGGCCACCATACTTGCAGCCCTCCAGAATCACACATGTGGTGAGTGCATGAGTTTCCCCCAAAGCACCAAGACAGGTAATATGGTTGGCGGCCAGAAATGATTTGTAAATGTCTACCTGTGCCAGGCACTGTGCTAAGAGCACCTGTACCAGGTGACTTCTGCAACCCAGGGCACCCAGGGAGCGTTGCATTTTACCTTCTTTACCTGCACAGGCGGAGGGGTCCCTGCCACATGCCTGGCTTTCCAGAGGTTCCGCCTTGAAGCAGGTCTGATGTTGGCGCCCCAGACCTCGCCCACTAGCCAAGGAGAGACTGGGGTCCCCTCCATGGGCGTGGACTCCCTCTGCTCCAGCGAGCACCCTGCTCCACCTTGGCCTGACGACATTCCTGGGCACCTTAATTCCAGGACAGCCTGGCGCATGAATGTGTGCGTGCGTGCGTGTGTTGCAGATATGCGGGTGTCAGGGGTTTGGGGCCCTCATCTTTACAGACAAGGGAGAGGTGGGGTGAGAGGGTGGCCTTCTGGACAGCTGCCTTGTCAACTGGGCTCTTTCCTCCAGTGTCTGCAGCTCCCTGATTACCATTCCGTGCCCAACAGAGGTAGCTGTGGTGGGGGAGGGGGAAGCTGGCAGGCAGTGACAGGTAACACCAGCCGGGCCACTGGTGTTGGATGACCAAACTCCAGCCAGCGGGGGAGGACAGGGCCAGGAGGGGAGAGAGACAGCGGGGCAGGGGACAGTGCCACCGTCCCTTCCCAGCTCTCTTCCTTCTGTCAGACCCAACTCTGCGGTCTCTCTCTCGTCCTACGCTCCAGACAGTCCCACGATGCCCTTCTGGGAGGAAGGACCCAAACAGTCCCTCTCGCCCTTGCCTGCAGCCCCTGTGAGGCCGGAGGGAGGGAGGGGATGTCGTGTGGGGTGAAAGCCCTTGCGTGGGTCATTCGCTTAGGTGTCCCCTGCTCTGCTCCACATCACCGGGGCCATCCTGGCTCCTGGCTAGTTCTAGCCAGCGTCTGTGTCTCCTCACAAATTGGTCTGCGGAAACCTAACCCCGGTGTGCTGGAATTAGGGGCTGATGGTACTTGGGGAGGTGATGAGGTTGTGGGGGTGGAGCCCCCAGGACGGACCAGGGTACTCATAAAAGGCCCCAGGGAGCCCCCTCACCTCTCCACCATGTGCGCACAGAGAGCGATGCCATCTGGGGACCGGACAGGTGGCCTCCCCCCACACGGACTCCGGCAGCGCCCCCGAATGTGGGAAATAAGTGTTTGTTGTTAAAACTGTCCCCACCTCGCCAGTTGCGGGCAGTTTTGTCTCCCTCTCCAGCACGGCCGTGTTTCTTCCCTGCTTCTGCTTCCAGGGGAACCCCGCTTTCTCGCGCGCGCCCCTGCTGGGGTGCTGTCCATCTCCTGCTGCTGCTGGTCCCTGAGTAGCCGAGCCATCCCCTTCACTCACGTAAGTCCCTCCCTTTTGTTCCGTCATGTTTCCTCCCTGTAAAAGGTCTTCATGACTTAAAATTGTTTTTACTTTTTGATTTGGGAGAGAGTAACATTGAGGATTGAACCCGCAACCTCAGCATAGCTGGATGATGCTCTACCCCACGGCGCCCCTGCCCGGGGCACCTTCCTTTATTAGAGGGGCGCCCACCCATTTCCCATTTACCCTGCAGCTGCAGCCTGCCTGTGACTGGGCCTCAACAAACCCGGACTCCAGCTTCTCTTCTGCCACCGACAATCGGTGTGAACGTGGGCTGGTCACCCCAATTTGTTTCCTGTCTGTAAAAGGGAGAGGGGTGCCCCTCTGCTGAGCCCTGGGCCCTCTGTGCTGGTGACCTTCTTCTGGGGCTCCCCAGCGATGGTGTAAAGCTGCGTTCCCCTCTGCTGGCCAGAGACTTGCTTGCTGGCGGGGGGTGAGGGGAGCTGGGGGGGCGCTTGGCCTGAGGTCCTCATGCCCGCTTCCCCACATACGCAGGACTTACATCAGGACCCGGGTGGTCAGACCAGGGACCATTTCCAGAAGGATCTCTCCTCCAAAAGGTCAGGGAAAGTGAGGTCTTGGGAGACTCTGTGGGTCTCCTTCCCCAGGAGGCTGCCTTGCCCCTGTCGTTGGGGCTCAGACAGCTGTCAGGTGGGGCATTGGGAGCAGCAGTGGGACGTGGGGGGCAGAACAGAGAGATTAGAGCTGAGCTGAGACCTTATGTTGGGTTTGAAATGCCCAAGCTGTTAATCTGAGAATAATCAATGCTAATTTGCACAGATCTGGTTGCCATAGCAGGTTATCTATTTCCCATCAAAATGCCCAAAAGCTCCCACAGATCTTCCCCAGCGCTGCCCACCCAGCCTCCCCGCCTGCCCAAAGGTGCTGCTTGGGCCTCCAGCGCCCAGCTGCCCAGGCCCAGCTGCTTGCTGGGCTGCAGGAAACCCCAGGGCGCAGGGGAGGGAGAGGAGGCCCACGGGCCTGGCCCACGGAGCCGAGCTGGAGGAGGAGAATTAAGCAGAAGTGCAAATTACCGAAACCCATGATTAACATTGCCTCTGAATCTGCATGAATATTAAAGTGCAACCTGCCGGTCCCCACACAATAAATTCTGCATGAATCTTAAGATAAATCGTTTGGATAACTCAGAGGCAGCTGCGCTCCCCTGCTGCCAGCAGCCTCCCCAGATCACTCAAGGTGGGTAAGGGGGAGAGCAGGGTGCCCGGAGGCAGGAGGGAGGGGAAGAGGTGCCGTGGGTGGGCCCCTCTGCTCAGGCACCAGGGCCAAGCAGGCTGAGGGTGCAGCATGGGGGTCACAAAGCCTGGGCCCTGGCCGGTGGTGGGGCACTGGAGCTACACGTGGTGGGGCCAGTGTGGGACCTTGCCGAGGACCCCTCTCTTATATTTCCCGGGTGGCCCGAGATTTCCTGTCGTCCCTCCTAAGAAGGAAACCAGCCCTCCGTTCCTTCCTCATCCTAAGGCGGGGAGGCCGGTCCTCAGCTGGGGTGACTCTGCCCCCCAGGGGGCATTTGGCGACCTGTGGAGATATTTTTGATGATCGTGATGGGGAAGTAGGTGCTCCTGGCATCTAGCAGGTGGAAGCCTCAGCTGCTGCTAAATATCCTACGAACCCAGGACCTCCTGCCACCCCCATGACACGGAATAACCCGGCCCAAGCGAGGCTGAGCAGCCTGCCCTAGGGACCTCTGCTTCCCCGCAGAGCCGTGGTCTTCCTTCCCACCTACCCACGGGCTAGACATGAGCTTCCAGAGTCCTGGGTGGGGTGGGGGTCAGGGCTTTTGAGTTTCAGAGCATGGCGACCTCATTATCGTGACTACCATTGTACCAGGGAGCGTCCCAGTAAGGGTGCAGCAAAGGCTGTGTAACCAAGAGGCCCTTCGGAGCTTTGTGAGCCGAGTTAGGGGACCCAACCAGGGCTGGTGCAGGACCCAGGGACCCGCTAAAGTAGGGGGTCTTTCCTAACTGGAGGCCCAAAGGGGCGAGGGAAAGGGATGTTGGTACTGCAGCCCGCAGAAGAGGCACTGCTCTAGACCAGCAGGCAGGAAGGGTGGGGGGTGATCGTCACCCCAACCCTCTCTCTTCCTGCCCACAGTCTTTGTGAGGGCCTTTGATTGGCCAAACCCAACTAGAAGGCAGGGGACACGAGGGCCCAGATGATCAGCCTACAGAGGTCACCCCTGTGAGGTGCAGAGCAGAGAGGAGAGAGCAGGAGTGCAGGTGGGGTGGGTGACGCTGGGGAAGCCACCCAGGGACACCCCAGAAAGTGCTCCCGGGAGCTCAACCCCCCCAGTACAGTAGGAAAAGAAACCCCATGTATCACACATCAGCAGCCTGCATGGGTCCGTGCCAAATGCTTTTGGAAAATTCTAGACCTTTTTCCAGCGGCCGAGCCAGGGTTAACATGCTGGGATTCACTGGGGAGGGAACCTCAGCGAGCTTCAGAAAGCCAACAGCATGCTGGGATTCAATTTACAGAAGTGCCGTTGGAGCACAAAGTCACAGGAGGGCCTCCGCTGTGTACAGGGGCTCCACCGGACACGGACTAATGAAAGACGTGGAACCGGCCTGGCGTGCCATCGGGTGGGATCGGTCCTCTGCAGAGGATGGGGGGCGTCCGCAGGGCTGGCTGAAGGTTGGGCGTGGGGAGGAGGGAGAGAGGACTCAGGAGTGACCATTTATGTCCTGGGTTGGACAACTGGGTGGACAGTGGCCGTCCCTCCGGATTTGAAATGATTGGGAAGGGCGGGGAGTTAGGTTCTGGGTGGATGGCCGCCTCCTGGGCCTGCGGGGCAGTGTCCCCAGGCTGTGGCCAACTCACTTCCCGGTTCTGAAGATGCAGGGAGGATGGTGGCCCTTGTAGGGGTGGACAGGGTACCAGAGAGTGCAACACTGCACCCCCAAACCCAAGGGGTACATGGACGATCAGAGGGGCTGCCTCTGGTTTCCCATTTTAAGCAACATCTAACAAGAAATAGATAAACAGGAGCGGTTTTCAGCTCAGCGGGGCGAGGGTGGGAGGGGGGAGCGAATTAAAATCCCATTATAAGAACACAGCGAGGCTGCTGGCAGCTTTGTGGATGATCCGTTTACACCCTGTGCACACACCAGGAGCCTTCCCTTCCAGGTGGCGGGGGGGCGGAGGCGGGAGGCATGCTGGCCCTGGCACGGGCTGACCTTGGGCGAACTGCTGAACCTCTCTCAGCCTTGGCTTCTCAACTCCCGGGCGGTTTCTTATCTCCGGTGCTGGAAGCTCTAGTTCGCCTTCCAGGCGAGTCTCCTCTCTGCGGCTGCTCTGCACAGGGAGGCCCGCGTCTGAACACCAGCCCCGCAGCCTCTGTCTTGCTGGGGTGTGGGGCTCGTGGGGCTCACGGCCTGGGCCAAAGCAGTCAGGGCTTTTGGTCCCTGGCTTCCTCCCTGCAGGGGACTGACTGGTTTGGCAGTGGCTGTCAGTGGCCTTTTCCTATGGTCACCTCCGTCCCCAAGTTCTTCCTGTGTCCCCTCAGCCCGCCGGGTGCAATGGCCTCCCTCCCTTGCTAGGCCTGCTTCATCCTCCCCATTCCTGGGGTTCCCCCAGCCTGGCTTGGCCTCTGGCAATGCTTTCCTCACTCCACTCATTTCCATGGCTGCTCTAGGCTGGGCTAAGGACTTCCTGCCAGGACCCTAACTCCCTGCCCACCAGGTGGGACTGGGGCTGTTGAATGCAACACCTTGTGGGAAGGCGTTGAATGTAGGTAGGCCCACAGGAAGCATTAAACATGGGGTCTCACTCCTAGAATCCAGCTGCCATGCTGTGAGGAAGCCCAGGTCACACAGAGAGGTCCCTTACAGGTGTCCTAGCAGACAGCCCCAGCAAGGGCTCAGATGTGAGAGTGACACCAGCTGCCATCTGGCTGAAACCACATGAGAGAACCCAGGTAAGAACCGACTGGCTAACCCCTCAAACCATGAACAATAACAGTAAACGGCGTTGTTGTTCATATCATTAAGTTTGGGGTGGTTTGATACATACGTATGGATAACCTGAACAAAATCAAGATGTATAATTATGAAGATTATAGGTAGATGATAGAGACTGATGGATATATGTAGATGGATGTATAATAAACTAATAGATGGGTCAATGGATCAATGGATGGATGAATGAAATAGACAGACAGACATGAAATGAGCACTTGGGTACCCATTTGACCAGGTAGTTTATCAACATCGTCTTCTTTTAATTTTCACAGCAGTCTTACGAAGTGGCAGATACAGAAATTTTGGCTCAGAGGCTTTTGTGAACGTCCTGAGGTCACACAGCTGGATGGAAGAGATTCTCTGGGCTACCAAGTCCATGCTCATACCACAGGGGCTGTGGGGCACAGGGAAGTGAGGGTGCGGGGAAGTTGGGGATAAAAGTGGTACAAATTCTAGGCCTTACAAGCCCTGGAAGACCTTAACCACTCACCGTGTCGGTTCCTCGCTCCTCCGAACACCACGCTTTAAGTCTTTTACCTGAAGCACCACTTGCCCTTTCCTGCCCTCCTGGCGCCTAGGGGAGAACCTATTTCTTCACCTGAGAACAAAGACCCTAAATGAGGAGGATGACAAGGCCCCTGTGTGTCATTTTCTATCCTGCAATAAGATAGCCGATGTATGAAAAGCGGTTTGCTGTTGTTGTGACGGTGATGGCGGTGCTGTTGGTGGTACTGGTGGCGTTGACAGCCGCGGTGGTGGGGATGGGATGGGGGTGACCGTGGAGAAACAGGGGGTTGAACAGCGGCTCTAAAAGCATATGCCCATGTTTAACCCCCAGAACCTGTGAAGGTGACCTTGCTTGAAAAAAGGCGTCTTGCACGTGTAAGGATCTCGAAATGAGAGTCGCCTAGATCTCGAGTGAGCCCTAGGTTCCACGACACATGAGCTCATCGCATAAAGGCAGAGGGAGACATGAAAGTGACACGCACAAAGGAGAAGGCCACGGGAGTGTGGGGGCAGAGGCTGGAGTGAGGCAGCCGCAAGTCAGGGCCACAGCAGCCGGGACAGGCGTACAGAGCCTCCATCCAGCGCGTGACCTTGCCAACGCCGGGGTTTCACTGTGAGGGAATCAATTACTGTCCTAAGCCGCCAGGGGTGCGCTCACTTGTGACAGCAGCTCCAGGAAACAAATTTGGGTGCTGGCTGCTTAGGGGTGCAGGTTAGTGAAAATGCTCTAAATTTGGTTGGGGTGATGGCTGCAACACTGTGTACACACCCAAAGCCACTGAGTTGCACACCTAAAGTGGGTGCCTCATTTGCTACGTGGATTACATCCCCAGAAAGCTGTTAAAAACTGAAGTGGTTAGGGGATTTGCCCCTCTTCCAGCAAGGCAGGGGCAGAGGCGAGACCAGCCATGGGGGGTGTTGTTTCTTAGCCCTGGGCTGTTCCACACGGCCCAGCCACTCCTCCAGGACGGCGCATGTGTCCCTTGACGATGGCCTCTGGGCTCCGTGTCCCCAGGGTCATCCGTTGGGAGGCAGCATGTTCAGGGTTTGGAGCCACAGCCAAGCCATGGTACCACCCTCTCCTGCTCATGCGTTTGACTTCCACGCTCAGCCCTGCGTTCCCACCCTGCACCCTCTCCCCCAGCGCTGCCTTGTTCAGTGCAGGGGCTCCACCCCCCTCTCCCCTCCATCATCCCCTCCAAATTGTAAACCTCCAGGGGCGGAATCCATTTGCAATCCCCCCGATGTCAGGGGAATTGAAAGCATGGCAAATATTTCCGAGCTCCAAATTACACAGACCCCGGAAGGCAGAGCTTCTAGTGTAATCCAGGTTATGAATTGTAAATCAGACGCCATGCAAAATACTTGCAAAAAATTCAATAAAGCCTTCGCTCCCAGCACAGCAGAGCCAGGCCTAAGGAGGCAGGAAGAGGCAGCTGCGTAGAGAAAGAAAGAGAGGGAGGGTGGGCTGGGTGGTGCTGGTCTGGGCTTTCCCAAGGCCCCCACAGCCCTGGAGCTGCCCATTTTCAAGGGGGCTCCATGGCCTTTGGGGGATGTGCCTGTCATCATTTAACCCAGCCTTGCCCTTACGAATGCCACTTACCCCCCTGCCCCACCCGCCCCACCCGCCCCACCAGGGAGACTGCAAGAGGGAAGGGGCTTCTGGCCCACGCTTTAGTATGAACTGTCAGGCTGCCTATATGTGCACGCTGTTTCCCAGCTGCCTCTGCGGGTCTCCAGGGGTGACAGTCACCAATACATATGCAGCGTGTGTGGGTGAGTGGGGCACCCTGTCCCATATGAAATTTGACGCCATCTCTGTGTGAGTGAGAAGGAAGTCATAGGACTCCGTGGGCCCCTTAGAACGGGGAGGGAGGGTGCACCCTCGGGCCAGCCCCTGGGCTTTGTCTAAAAGGAGGTTGCAGAGCAAAGGGCCCCACTCTGTGGCTTTCGTGTCTCAAGGACTGGCAATTCCAAGAGAAAGGACTAGGGGGAGAAACAGAGGACAGGGGCTCCCCTCTGACTGGGCCACCAGGGCTGGGGGTGCACAGCAGCACAGCGGCGGGTGATGAGAGGTTATATTTTACATGTAAGGGGCACTAAAATGGTTAATTGTCCCTCTCCCTCCAGAGCTGAAGGGCAGCAAGAGGTGCTGGAGACAGGGTTTCCCTGCGCACACCTGGCTCCATAGCTGTTGACTTGGTTCCCATGTACCAGGTACTGTGCTGGCTGCCAGGCATGTACAGATGGGAGGTCCTTCCCTGAGCAGGTCTGATGGTGACAGGTGAGTCCTTCATCCCTACCTCCCAGAGGCTCCTTCGAAGACCCAGGTCCTGGGCACACATGGCGCTGGCCTCTGGGACAGAGCAGGAGCTGCCCTTGTCCACAGCAGGATGGCGGGGCTGGTGCAGAGAAGAACTTGAACTGCTTTTGTTGGTCGGGTGGCTGGGGCCTGGGGATCCTCAGATGTTCCCAGCTTTTTCATAGTCACGGTGAGGAGGGGGTGGAACACCTCCTCTTTGGGAGCTCAGGCCTCTGCCAGGCCATTAAAATGCAGCGCTGCACACGGCGCTAAGGAGGACCCGTTAACACTGGGGACAGCTCTGGCCCTGGGCTGGATCCCGGTGGACCGGCCACATCGGTGAGGCCGGCCAGGCAGAGCTCAGGGCAGCCTGTTTCCTGTAGAAACCTCTCTCTCTCCTTCCTCCCAACCCCTGACCGCCCTTGAAGAACAAGAAGAAAGCATACAGTGTCACAATATGAAACCGAGCCTATTCCAAAAATCCAGGGCATAGGTACCGCAGCTCTTTTCTGCCCGTGGGCCTCCGGCGAGTGTGGCCCCTCCTGGCCCCACCTCTGGTGTAATTCCCTCCTCCACCCTTGAGTGTGGCCCAGCCCGGGGACTTGCTTCTAACAAGTAGAGCACAGCAAAGAGAGGGATGGTGCTTCTGCGATCATGCCCCGTTAAACCATGATCTATCTTGCTAGCAGGTTCTTCTGCCTTCCTGGGGTGTGTGCTTTAATGAACCAAATGGGCACCTTGGAGAGGCTCACGCAGCAAGGACCTGAGGGTGGCTTCCCACCAATAGCCAGCTGGGAGCTGAGACCTCCGTCCAACAGCCCCCAAGGAGCTCAGTCTGTCCTGCCAACAAACCACATGACCTTGAACTTGGATTCTTCCCCAGTCACACCCTCAGATCAGACCCCAGACCCTGGCGATCCCTTCCTTGCCTGCAGCCCTAAGACAGGACCGGCTGAGCCGTGCTGGGACGCCTGACAATAATGGTGTGGTCGGCCACTAGGGTTGGGAACGATTCGTTATAAGGACTACAGCAGGTTATTTAACTTCTCAGTTTTTCGCTTCTCATCTGTAAAACTGTTCTGATCCCACTGCCTTTCAGAGTGGCAGAGGGAAGACTAACTGATTAGATGCGTGTAACGCGTGTGATGCAGTGTCGGGCACCCAGGAAGCAGGGAATAGCAGCTTCATTATATTTACATCATCCTGAGTAGTTAAGGGCCGCTCCGAACCACCGTGCTTGGGAGCCAGGCGCTGGCTGGCCCTTAATGCACAGGCGTTTATGCAGTTGGCTCACTCGCGCCTGGCCCCAGCCCGGCTGCCTCTGGGAGAATTCCAATGAGCTCGGATACAGCAGCCGGAGCATCTGCTTCCAGGCTTCCTTTTTTTTTTTTTTTTTTTTTTTTAATTATAAGAGGAAGTTTATTTAGAAAGTCATAGAGGTAGAAGGAGTGAGCTGGAGAGAGTGGGAGGGAGAGCTCTGGAGTGCTGGTGTGGGGCGGGGAAGGGGGAGCAGGAGAGCCTGCCCTGAGAGAAGAAGAGGGTGGGGGACCTAAGCAACACTGAGGACTAGAGTAAGCTAGAAGAAGGCGGTTTTTAAAAGGTGAAATTCTCAAAGGAACCTTGTTAAAGGGAACAATTCAATGGCATTCAGTGCAGTCGCAATGCAGGGCCGTTATTACCGGCTACCTAGCTCCAAAATATTTCTCATCCCCGAAAGGAAACCCCACACCCATTAGCAGTCAGCCCCCTCTCCTCCCCCCGTCCGGCCCCTGCCCGGCCCCTAATCTGCTTCCTCCCTCTGTTCTGCGCATCTCATACCGCTGGGCTCATATAGCGTGGGCACCTTCCGTGTCTGGCTTCTTTCACTTAGCACAGTTTTTGAGGTTCGCCCATGTTGTGGCATGTGCTAGTGCTTCCTTCTTCTTCCTGGCTGAGTAATATTCCGTCGTGTGGCTGGAACGCATTTGGGACATGGAAGGGGCCTTTGACGAGAGGGAAGCTGAGGCCTGGGGGATGGGCTGGCCCAGTTAGATGAACCATTCATGGCAGAGTCAGGGGCAGGGCCAGGGGGTGACGTGATGCTGGTGGGCTACAAGGCTGCTCCCCTCGGGGTCTTCCCTGGCCCTGCTGGGTCACACTCACCCTCTGTGGTTTGGTAGGGCCAGTGTCCTGTGGGCACCGGTGAGGTCAGACACTTGCAGGGATGCCCCTAAAATCTCTCCAACAATACTTCACACTCAGTTCCTTAGTTCATTGTCCAGCAGAGGAACCTGGCGCCCCGGGGCCTGAGTTGGAAGGATCCTGGGCCTACCTGGTGGTACTTGGAGTAGCTTCTTTGCCTGGGGAGGGGTGAGCAGTAAACCTTTGTTATGGTAAATTGTCAATTTAGTTTTCAAAACCAGCACAGTGGGTTTTCAAGGTGATTTGGCGCCCCTTGGACATTTAGCCTTGCCTGGAGAAATTGTGATGTCTTGACTGGAGATGCTACTGTCACCTAGTGGTGGAGCGTGGAAGTCAGGGATGCGGCCACCGTTGTACAAGGCCTGGGACAGCCCCATGACACAGAAGCCCCAGACGCCCGAGGTGCCGTGCTGAGGGGGAACCTCCCTTGATGAGCGTATCCATCTTCGTTCTGGATTCTCCTCTGCCGTCTGCTCACCTGCCCTGAGTTCTGAGCACTGAAACCCCCCTGCTGACCATCAGGCCCATCCCTGCCTGGTCCCTGGTCTGGCCTCTCTCCCTGACTGTTCTCCCATCACCGAACTTGCCCTCCAGGCCCATCCCACTTGGGCACCGCCCAGCACCCCAGGGCGGCTCTCTGCTGCCCCTCCAGCACTGTCTTCCTGGGCTTTGCCGAGGGGGCATACGGGGAGCCAGGTTCCCGCGCCTTCCGACGGACCGACCTCACAGCATCCTGGAATGTTTTCTGGCCTTGTGGACCTGTTACCTTGCTTACCAGGCTGCTGCTTCCTCCCACAGGGCTTCTCCAGCTCCCTGCTCCTCTGGCTTCGCCCGGGCACCAAAGGGCCAGAGTCTGTTTCACGCAGACCCATCTGCTCCCAGCAGGAAGCTGCCCGAGACACGTGTCAGCAGAGCTACACCGATGACAGCTGATCCCATTTTTCTTAATTAGTATATTTAATTATTAATACCATTTTACTTAAGTAGAATTAATTACCCCATCACCAGCTCTGGTCAGCCATGTCCTCTCATCATGATTTGCTGTCGATATTCTTCCACTGAGGACTCGGCACCCCCCTCCTTCAGAGGGGACAGGGCTCTTGGCACGGGTTCCCAGGAGTAGAGCCCCCACTTCGTGCACCTGCTGAGGACGCCTGCCCAGCCGCCAAGTCCAGCCAGAAATGGCAGGTGGGTGTGGCTGAGCTCCAAGTGGGGAGACAGGGCAGCTGCCCAAACTGATGAACATCTTTATTTGTCTGGGCCGAGTCTGACCCCTGGAGGCCCCGCCTGCACGTGGCAGAGGTTCCAGAACTGGTGATCCACTGGGGGTGGTGAGGAGGAAGACCATGGAGTACATTCCACTTTCCTCAGCTACCTGCCTGCAGGGTCAAGAGGTAAGGGCACCCCAGCCCAGCCAGCGTGTCTGGATTCTCAGGAGCTTACTTTTGGATTCAGGCCATTGCAGCCCAGGAGATGTGTTGGGAACCAGCGGAAAAAGTAGCTACTTGGGTACCATCCGACTTGCACCTGCTTCTAAGCATACAGGTGAAGGGTGCTCCGAGAGCTATGGGAGCCGGCTAAGCAGGTAAACTGTTTGGACCAATGTTCTCAAATATTCCACAGAACCTGAGTCCCAGACGATGTTTCTGGACCTAATAAGGCATGGGGGCAGGTTCAGAGCTACCAAAGACATCAGGGAAGGATGGCTGCATTCTACACCTGCCTCTTAGAGTCACGTGGTGAAGAGACCAAGCCTATGAATTCAGCCTTCTTGTCTTGTCTCATCGCCCCAAAGTTCTTGACCTTCGGCAGGTGACTTGCTTGCTCTGTGTCTGGATTTACTCGACCTTCAAACAGGGGTGATTCTCTGTCTGGATCTGAGCCAACAGTGGGTGCATAAGCAGAAGACAAGGCAGGAGGGCTCCACCATGTCCAGTCCTGGCCGGACTGGTGCCACTGTTGGCAGCAAAGGGCAATGGAGTGGACGGGACCCTGAATTTGGAGTCGGAAAATCCAGGTTGAAATCTTAGCTTGCTGGCGGCATGACCTTGGATGAGTAGCTTAACTTTCCTGGTCCCATCCAGTAAATGGGAATACCCATGTCCTTCAGGCCCCACACACGCTTGTATTGGAGATCAGGATAGGTGCTGTCTGGGAAAGTGCCTTGTTGTGGGGCAAGTGCCACAATGTGGATGCCTCCCGTCCCTCCCCCACGCTGCCATCACCCCCTGGGACGGGCACGGTGAGCAGGACCCAAGCCTGAGCAGTCACAACGTCAGGAGAGAACATTATCATGTGCTGTGACAATATTTGATAAATTCATACACGCCTAGGGGAGCAGACTAAGTAGGTGAATAAAGTGAGAATATTCTCAGCGACAATCAATATTTCTTCAATTGAACAATCTCTGCAGATCTGACATTTTGATTTTTCTTCTCTGGACACATTAGCTGGATTTATGCTCCCATGATGGGGAAGCTGCTGGGGGAGCACGGGGTGGGCCACGTACGGTGCTGTGGCAGAGGCAGCTGGGTAGGCTGAGGGGAGCAGACCCATTGGCAGAAGACCCAGCTAGTGGGAGCCCATGCCGCACTCCTCTGCTCACCTGGCCCCGAAGTTCAGGGCTGGAAGGCCCCACCTGCCTCCGGGTCTTTCAGCTCCAGCCGGAGGGCAGGGCTTGAAGGCCTTCCCGCCCTCAGAGAAAGGCTCTGGTCACTGCCTGGGCGCCATGGCTGGTTCTGCTATTTGCTAATAAATGGTGGCAAGCGCGTGACCTCGGGCAAAGTTTCTGACATGCGTTGATCCATCTGCCGAAGGGAGCTGATAGTGAAACTAAATTGTATTGAGTACTTTGAGGTGCCAGACATTCTTTGCAGAGCTTTACATGGATTGACGACCCGAATCCTTGCAAGAGCCCAGTGGGGCAGGTATAACCGTTGTCCCATTTGTAGGTGAGGAAGCGGAAAGAGGCAGCTGTGCATTTTAGGCAGGCGAGGGTTTGAAAATCATCCCTGTCACTTAATAGCTGTATGTCACAATTCTTTATAGGAAAAAGGGACAATTCGAAGGAGCTTAAGCACAAAAAGAAAGAAAGAAAGAAAGAAAGAAAGAAAGAAAGAAAGAAAGAAAGAAAGAAAAAGGGTGGAGAAGTATTGGCTGGGTCTTCCAGCAAGATGACTTCTCTTGGGAATCTCCAAGCCCAGCGCCAGTGGCAGCCATCTCCCACCTCAGACTGTTTTATAACTCGGCAGGGTGGCCCCAGGTAAAACACAGGTGGGGCTGACCTTGGCCTGCACCACCCAGGAAACTCCCAGGGCCAGCGCATCCAGGGGACACCTACAGACCACGTCAGAGCACCACCACCCGCCCCTGCACAGCTGATCCTCCCAGAGGGTGGGGGCTAGGCTGGTGGCCAGTGGTCATAGCCAGTCCTTGCAGCGGACTGGCCTGGATGAATCCCTCCCATTTCTAGATCAACAGCAACCAAGGCTCAACTGTAAGAGAAGGGAGTACTTAGCCCACATGGAGGGAATACCTTGAGTACCCAGCTTGGGTGAGTGGGGAGGCTGTGCCACTGGACCGTACAGAACACCTACTACATACATGAGGCCTGGGGCTACTCAAGGAATCCAAGTCAGGAAGAGCTATAGAATCTTCCAGAATCTTCTAGAACCCCCTATGGTTCCAGCATCTTAAGGGTTGAAATGAGCCCGCAGTTGCAGCTGCCATCTTGTTCTCTTTGTAACTGTCATCATCATCCATCTCTTCTTTCCATTCTGGTTGCTTTATACAGTCAGATAGCAACCTGCTTTAAACAATGACTCTGGAAAAGGGACGTCTGGTTTTGTCACTTACTAGGCGATGCGACTTTGGGCAAGTTCCTTAGCTTCCCTGAGTTTCTGCCTCTCTTTCTCATTTGTAAAATGGAACAATAGGATCCTCCAATAGTTTGTGTGTGTGTGTGTGTGTGTGTAAGAATTAAAGGAATTAGTACATATCAATCCTGTGAAGTGGTGCCTGACAACTGGGTACAGTTGTCACTTTAATGCATTTTCCCTCTGCATGGCTGGCAGTGGTGGCTTGACCCTATTAGTTGAAATCACTTTTTTCTCCCCGAGGCCAGGAACCGATTCCCAGGAAGGATTTGGATTGCCCGTTCCTGGTGTTAACTGCTTCTACCATAAGGCAGAGGGAGGTAAGATGGTCCAGACCTGGTTCTAGTACTTGTCCCTGTGAGGGCATTTGGAATGAGCAAGAAAGATCAGTGTCACTGCTGAGAAACCATGGGGTCACCAGGGGGAAACTGAGCTGCTTAGCACACGAGACCCAGGTCTTCTGAGTGGAGCCTTTTGGGCCTTTGAGCTGGACATTGTAGACAACTGATAGGGATGCCACGTAATTATTATCTGTAGACATGCACATAGACTCCATCCAGTGGTCCCATTCATTTCCCTCCTCCGGCTTCCGACTACTGTAAACTCATCTCTTTCCTTCACTCCACAGGAATGTAAACTTTTCATTCTCCTTTGGATTAGTGGTAACATCTGTCTGGTTCCTTTGCTAACATTAAGCCGAAGAAAATCACTCGCCTGAGTTCAAGTAGGAGAGTCCTGATCTTGCCTTTTTGGGAAAAGTATCCTATAACACTTCAGACAACGGGAAAGTTAGCTAAGCAGACCCAAAAAAATAGCTACCATTAGGACCAGTCTCCTAATGGTGGGTCGTTAATCCAGTTTATTTTTCTCCAGGCCTCAGCTTTCTCATCTATAAAATGGGAGTAATATCACACATGTACCCAAGAAGATGTCATGAGAATTTCTAAGACAGGTATGGAAAGCATCTAGCCTTCAGCTGGGCATCGTTGCAGGGGTGGTGCTGGGGCACTGCTGTTGTTACAGCTGGTCCTGGCCATTTGTCACAGCAGCCACTTGACCAGTGCGGAGAGGGACGACAGGTAGGGTGCATTCTCTGAGGCTGCTGTGGGTGGGGCCAGACCTTCTGAGCAGAGCTGCACGCTACCTACTGGCCCAGGTGCACGCTCCACGTGGGAGGAAGCTGCAAACTTGGACATTTCCCTGTGACGAAAGTGCGTCTGCGTGAAGGTGACTTGGTTTGCACCATCAGGGTTAAGGAGGAGAGGGGTCAGGGAGACGCAGAGGTAAGTCTGCCTGCGTGTTTGCGGTGTTTCACCAGCAGATGTGAACATCTGGCTCTCAGTGCAGCATCCCCCTCGCTGTAACTGTCAGCCAGGTGCAGCTTCTTAGGTGATGTGAATCCTCTCCCTCAGCCTGGAGGACCTTGGGCACAGACATAAGGAGGGGCCTGTCCTGCTACAAGGAAGACCCCATGTGTGTTGGGTGGAAACTGACAAATAAATCTGCTTTTGGACAAACAGCTGAGTGCTCCAACAGCTTCTGCACTTAACACAAGGCCCGTTCCTTGCTCTCGCTCACCCTAGGCTGGCCACAAAGGCAGCCTCTTCCAAGGTCCCCAAGGCAACCGCTCTGTGTCATGTCAACCAACTCCTAAACCATGGCAACCCACTAGCGCTGCCCCTAGAAGTGGGACCTTCCTAGCTTGCTGTCCCCTCAGCAACGTGGCTGCCTCAGCTGGTCAGGGTGGCCTGTCAGGAG
Source organism: Noctilio leporinus (assembly GCA_004026585.1). Lineage (NCBI taxonomy): Eukaryota > Metazoa > Chordata > Mammalia > Chiroptera > Noctilionidae > Noctilio > Noctilio leporinus. The sequence goes on along the minus strand of PVIW01001311.1, from coordinate 20,081 downwards.
GGTACCAGGCCCAGCATCCACTCCTTCTTCTGGAAGAAGACAGGTATCACAGTCACTGCAATCTCCTGGGCCCCTTTTAGTAGATCCAGTGGCCGCTTCCTGGGGGCCTCCCAGGACCCAGCGATGCTTTTGCGCTTTGGAAATGAAGTAGGAGTTTGACGGATCTTGGTGAGGGAGGGTTCATTGTGCCTTTCTTTTGATCTTGAAAGTGACTGCCAAGCCTTGCTTAGGGGTCCACCCTCTCCTATTCCCCTTTCCTACTGCTTGTAACCCGAGTTTCAGACAGCTATGTATATGTCTTTGTCTCCACCCGCCCACCAACCTACCTTTCCACCTATCCATCCCCCCTCTATCCGTCCTCTCACCCATACACCCGTCCACCCATCTATCCATTCATTCATCCATGTACCCATCTAGTCATCATCCACCCACTCACCTACCCACTTACCTACCCCTATCCCTTTGCCTTTTTTCTCCTTTCCAGATAGTGGCTAGGCTTTCCCGGGAGAATTCCAACAAAAAGCAAAGGAAACAAGCCAACAAGCAAATGAAATGTATACCATCCTCTCCAAACTGCAAACAGTACATAACACAGTGAGGCTTCCAAAATCCTACACACACACACGCTCGACACCCTGACCACTGAGGTCCTCGCTCCCGGTGCCACGTAGTCGTTGAGGAAATCGACTTGAAACCCAGAGCTCCTGGGTTCAAATCTCAGCTCTGCCGCTGACCCCAGGGTCCTGTGCCTGCTCCTTACTGTCTCGTGGCCTCTTCTGTAACATAGAAGTAATAAGAGGCAGTGTCTCATAGGACAGCCATGAGAATGAAACCCGTTAACATGTGCGAAGAACTGAAGGGGGGCTTGGGGCACGGTAGGTGATATGATACACGAAGAGTCAGTTCTTATCACTGGGGCTGGGCACGGAGACCCCGTTGGAAGAGCCCCCGGTTTTGGTTTCAGGGCTAGTCCTGCTTTGACCCCAGGCTGCTGCACAAAGTCATGCATGTTGTTCACCACACACCCCAACTGTGAGTACCCAACCCTGCCCTCACCCTGAGAGGGACTCGGGGTGGTGCATCAGGTAGACAGTTGTGAAAAGCTGTGTTTGCCGTAAGACGGGTCACCTGCAGGGCCCCGGATGAAGGTGACTGTCTCAGGAACGCCGAGGCATGGCAGGTTCTCTGAGCAGCAGTTGGGGTGGCCAAGAGGAAAAGAGAGCAGAGGATGCTAGGATCCCGAGGAGCACCGGGGACCAAGAGGCTCCCCAAGTCACGGACCCTGCAGGTGGGGCTGGCTTCCTGGGCGAGCGGCCTGGGCAGCGAATCAGGCCCTGCGCTCCGAGGGGCCCCTGCTTTCCATTTTGCATTGGGTTTGCAAGTCGCAGAGCTGACGGTGTCTGTAAGACACGGATTGCGAAGGAGACAGGCTCCACAGAGGTGACCAAGTTTGAGGTAAACCTGGGACTATGAGCACAACAGGGCTACGAACAGAAGGGGGTCCTTAGAAGAGCTGCCCCTGGGTGGGTGAAGGTACTAAACTTGGCCCGTGGTGTTAGCTTTCTTCAAACCCCCAGAGATCCAGTGACTTCTGCCCTTACACCCCACTCCCCATCAGGGGGACGGAGCAACACACACACTTAGGAGAGGGGCTTGCAGCAGCCACATCACATGCATCACGTCCTTCTCTCAGACTTTCCTTCTCTGGCCACTGCTGCTGCAGCCGGCTATGCAGCCCTCGGCTGGCTTTGTCGGCACCTGGCCTCTGGCCTGCCCAGGGCATCCTGCCTTCTGCTCCAAGCTTTCAGGATGCATGATCAGAGGTGTCCAGGCACCTGCTCTGGCATCCCACACGTACAGCCTGGAAGCAGGAGGAGGTAATAATCAGGGGAGCTGCCCCTGACCCACGGGGGTCAGGAACCAATGGGCAAATGCTTTTCCCTTGTGTTTCCTGGGCCTTAGTCCTGGTGCCTATCATTGTGGTCAACTCCGCATAGGGCACACATGTAAGATGGCTTTCCTGCCTTCTCTGTCTCATGCTGCTACTCCTGGGGACACACGTGCAGATAAACTGGGATGGGCAGGCTCTAGATAGTGCCCAAAGATCCTTGCCATCTGTGATTCATTGTGGAATCACCTCCTCTTGAGTGTGGGCCCAGTCACTTGCCTCTAACCAATAGAAAATGGGAAGAGGGAAGGGATATCACATCATGATTAGCTCACAAGAGTTTATAACTTCTATCTTATTAGCAGCCTTTTCTATTGCCTTCTCAGCTTGTATACTGTGCAGAATCGAGCTACCATGCAGAAAGGCCCACATGGATCATAAATAAGACCCTCCATTCAACAAATCTCAAGGAACTGAATCCTGTCAACAAGCTCATATGCCTGGACTCAGATCTCTCCCCAACTGAGCCTTCAGATGAGACCTCAGCCCAAGATGATGCTTTGCAGCTCTAAGATAGAGGGTGCACCTGAGCCACCCTGGGACTTTCGACTCGCAGAAACTGTAAGATAATAACTGTGTGTTGTTTTAGGCCCTTAAGTGTATGCCATTTCTTATATAGCAATAGAAAACGAATATGCTCCATGCATCAAAGCCTTGTCACAGGCTCTGACTTCACAGAACCCAGGCGAAGATGGGCTCTGCCCTGGCTCACCTTCTGGGAGGTACGTTAGAGACTTTTCTGTATCCTTTTTCTCTCCCTCACGGGCTAGGCTTCTTGCCCAGGCTTCCTGAATGCTTGGCCAGCTGGGGAGACCTTTCCTTGCTTTTCCCCTCTGTCCAGGGGTGAGAAGCGCTTGACTCCTCTGGGCAACAGGGTTCCTGCCCTGGACTATGCTATTGCCTCTTGCATCCTCTTCCCCAAGCTTTGTGCATCTTTCCCAGTTTCTGGGAGATCGGGGCATATTTGGCAGGCAGGTGAGACTGTCAATATATCCAGGTGTCTCCACTTAAGAACTGAGCAGTTGGGTTTCTAAGCTCATGAAATTTGTGATGGAGAAACCTGGGCAATACCACCCCAGGCTCCTGAAGCCCACCTTCCCCTTCTCTCCCACCCTGCAAGTAATACTTAGGTAAGCCTAGATAGAGCAGTGTGTCATCATGATCCAGGCACTTTGTATGTGTGCTATCCCATTCAGTGCCAACCTCACAAAGTCATCCTCTTCATTCCTATGGCATAGATGAGAAAGACAGCATGTTACATGACTTGCTTGTGGTCTCTTAGCTAGAAAGTCTTTGGACAGCATGCAACTCGGAGGTGCCCCACTCCAAAGTCTGTGTGATCTTCACACTCCACCTGGCAGGCTCCTCTCCTTGGCTTCATCTCTCAGGCACACAGGAGCCAACCCAAGGTGAGGTGGTACCTTTCTGGAAAGTCAGGATGTGTATTTCCCCAAATGTAGTTCATGGGCCTACAGCAGGGACATGAGCATCCCTGGGGGCTTATCAGCAATCACAGACCCCAGGCCTCACCCCAGACCCACTGTCCCAGTCTGCCCCTTAGATGGGGACTATGGGGAAAATGGAGTCAGTCAGCCTCCCTCACCTGGACATTCAGATGGAAACGATTCAGCAAATGCTTATCCATGGAATCAGGCAAGCTCCCTCACCTGGACATCCAGGTGGAACTGATTCAGCAAATATTAAACAATGAGTGACATCCTGTGGTGGCTCACAGCCAACTTTGCTCACACACAGTATATAAGGAGTAAGAGCTTTCCACTTGAGGGCTTGGGGAGATGGCCCTAGCAGATGCAATAAAGGCATGTCAGGTATCCTGATAGTTCTGTGCATCTTCTTCCATCTGCCCGAATCCTGGGTGGTCTCAAGCATATACAAAACAGGGACCTATCTTGAGCAACAGTTCTGGAGGTTGGAAGTCCAACATCAGGGTGCCAGCATGATCGGGTTCTGGTGAGGACCCTCTTCCTGGCTTGGAGCTGGCAACCTTCTCACTGTGTTCTCACATGGTGGAGGGGAAAAAAAAAACTGGTCTCTACCTTTTCTTGTAAGGGCACTAATCTCATCCTGAGGGCCCCAACCTCATGACCTCAACTAACTAATGACCTCCCAAGGCTCCACCTCCTAATACCATTACCTTGTGGGTTAGAGCGCCAACAAATTTTTATTTGTGTGTGTGTTGGGGGGGTGTTTACAAACATTCAGTCCCTAACACCCGCTGAGTCAAGTAGGGCAATTCTAAAGTGCCCTAGAGTTTGAGAGTCCCTGGAGATTCTGTATGGAGAAGTGTAGCCATCAGCTCTTTCAAGATACGTTCACCCACATCTTTACTATGCTCCTGAGGAAGGTTCTGCAGACAAAGAGAACATGTCAACATGTTTGCAGAGTGCTCTGAACTGCTAGGCACCCCAGCTGCTGCTTCAGCATTTCCCAGAATAGCAAGCCTTGAAATCAGTGTCCTAACTCAGTAGAAGCTGCCGGCAGCTCATTGTTGCTGGAAGAGAAGCTGTCTGTAATAGTCTTGTATATTCTAAGCCTCTACAGAGAGGATGAGAACTGACTTGACTCCAAAAGACTAAGCTACAGCAAGAGAGATGGAAGTTATACATCTTGAAGAACTTCCAGGCCATTAGGAGTCCTCTTTTTCCTTTTTCTTTTCTTTTCTTTATGTTTTAGTGTCAAAAAGAGGTAGCTAGAAGGCAATCAGCCCTGGAAGTGGGGTGCGGTGGGGTCATCCAAATGGTTAGTTTTAATCTTCTGTAGCAGCTGGACTCGGTCTTCAGCCAACTAACCTCACAGACCTGCCTGGCCTACTGTAGCCAAGACCGAAGCAGCTCCACCATCAAAGACCACTTTGTTCTCTGTCTTAGCGAGAGGCAGGAAAACAGATAAAACAAACAAGTGGGGGGAAGAGATTTTATGTTTTTCTAATAGAACGAGGGTAAGAAGTGGGAAGAAACAAGTTCGTCTCAGCCCTTCCAAGCCACTGTCACGGCCATCTCCCCTGTCAAAGCCACAGGACCTGCAGAGCCAAGCTCGATAAAGATGAAGAACAGCATGTCTGGGCTTCTCCGGACCGAGCCGGTTGTCCCCAGTGAGGCCCGGGTGAAAGAGAGAGACAAAGGGCTTTTGGAACTGGGCCACCTCTTGGAGATGGAGGGTGTTTCTGGCGCTGGAAGAGGAAGGGCAGCAGCAGAAGCAGATGAAGGCTGCCCGTGCGGCTGGGCTTCGGAGGCTGAGGGCGGCTAGGGTTGTGACAGGTGTCAGTCAGCACTGACGGCCTCCGGGTCCAGCTGCCGTGGCTCTGCTGCCTCCTGTGGCCTCGAGTGCCATCAGCCTTGGTTGGAGTGGCAGCTGGGAGGGAGAGATTTGGGGATTCACGAGACAGGAAGGCAAGAGAGAGAGGAAGCCTGCTTTCTGGAGGCATTTGGCTCCTGGCCTTATCCTGCCCTGAGCAGGGGCTCTTTGACTCTGGCTGGTCATGGCCCTGTGCCAGCCTCGGCTTCCTTCTCTGTGTGGGGCGGGGGTGCTAGACCACAGTTCTCCATCCTGGCGAGGCTGGTCCCGGGCATTGCTGTGTTTTAAAAGCTTCCAAGGGATTCCGACCAGCTGAGCTGAGAGCCACAGGCCCAGAGCCTACACAGCTGGACCCTGGCCCTGGGTAAGCTCTAAAGACCCTCCGAAATGGGAAAATAAAACTCTATTGGGCTTGTCACTGGGGTCACACCAGGGCCTCTTGACATCCCCCAGGGTGGGAGGCCTGAGTGGGGTTTGGCAGCGGCCACAGGGAGTTGACGGCGGACTCCAGCTCACAGGGCCGTGAGGTCAGCCTTCAGCCTTCGCGTCTAGCTTTCCAGCGCGTCCTCACCTGCGAGAGACGCACAGTGACCCTACCTGCCTCACAGGTGAGCGGCACAGGAAGTGAGACTCAGAGCCAGGCCTGGTTCATGAAAACCAAGTTCAGTGACGTTAGTGTCCCCAGGTTGGGACCCCACCCTTCACGGGGGCAGGGACGGTCTGTACTGGGTTGAGCCTGGACCGAAGTCCAGGCCCGGAGCAGGTTGTCCACACATGCTGGTAAATGCGTGAATGGACGGAAAAAAGGAAGTGGAGCCGGGGAAAGATGGGCGGGGAAGGGAGACGAAGAGGGACCTTCTACTTCCAGAACCTGAACAGTGACAGACGGTGACCACAAAGTGAGGCCACACTTTGAGGCGGCCCCCTCCAGCTGGGGGAAGGAGGGAGACATCTCCCCCAGACCAAGTCGGCTTGCAGCGCTCAGCGAAATTCCACGTGAAATGTCGCCTGAGCCCCGGGGGCCGGCGGCTCTGGATCTGGGGCTGCGTGGAAAACAAAGCTAGGCAATCACAACCCTTTTTCCTTGTTTCTTGCTTCGTCTTCAGTCACATCAAAGCTATTTTATCGGTATATGTTCAAGAAAATGTTTTTTAATCTCCCAAATTATAGCTTCTCGATGCATACTTGTCATTGTAAATTACACTGTGATTTCCTGAGCCTTTTTTTTTTTTTTCCCCCCGGCGGTATCAATGACAGTATTTTCCCCCGGGGACCGTCGCTGGGGCCTCTCTGCATACTTACTCTTTGGTGGTGAAGTCTCACTCCTGCTTGTGTCTCTCCACGTCTGGTTTGCTGTGACCCACAGGAGCTGTAGCCCCTGCCCCTGGCACACTGGGCACGGGTGTGGCATCCCTGCCCTGGCTGTGGGGAAGGGAGACAGGCCACTCTAGGCAAATCCAAGTTCTCAGACTTCCCCAGGAGGAGTGTGACCGCCCTAGCCCCTCGTCCTGCCGGGGCCGGGGAGGCCACCACTGGGGCCCCGAGCTGGGCTCTCTGCTCTGCCTCCCCCTCTGTGGGCAGCGCTCATGGCCTGGCATGTTGGAGGCCCTGGTCACGTCACTCAGCCTTCCAACTAATGACTCATCCTTGCACGGCCATTTGTTTGTGCCAGTTTCAGACAGACTAATGCTTCTAATGGCACATAATCATTTTTCAGAAGTCATTTGTTGCCACTAATCATCTCGGCAATACGCCACGACGGAACACATAATGACATTCGTAACAGGACAAATGGTGGCGTGACTCCTGCCTTTCCCCCTTTGGTCCATATTTTACCATGTGCCCGGTGGCTAAGGACCGGGTGTCATTAATAAACAACCATCTAAAGGATGTGATCACCCCCGGAGGGTTTGGAAAGGCAGAGGGGGACCCCTTCTGAAGGATTCCTGAGGTGACTGCGGGCACCAGTCATCTCAGAGGAGAGGGCAGAGGAAGCAGCCGGCAGACACAGCTTCTAGGAAGCCTGGCCCTCTGGTCACAAGCAGCGACCTGGCTCCGATGTGTTTTCCCAGGTGGGCTGTGAGCATCCAGTGAGTGAGAAGACCAGCCGAGGATGGGAGAATCCTGAAAGCCACAAACAAAACACGGATGATTGCAAATTCCTGACCTGGAGGTCGCTAGCTGGGTTCCTAGGACCAGAGAGAGGGGCAGAGGGGGCTCAGAGGAGACATGGCGGGGTGAGCACAGCACCTTCGGCAGGAACCTGCCGGCCTTCGCACCCTCCGTGCGTGTGGGCCCTTCTGAGACTCGGGGCCAGCTGCCAGGAGCTCAGGAGGGACTTTCGAGGGTACGGCAGAAGGCTTCTCCTTGGGTCAGGGATGCTGGAGGGGAGCGGTCCTCCCATTAGAGGGGTTCTCAGAGGAGTTGGGGCTCAGTCAGCTGCGCCCAGGACTTCGTTCCTGAGCTGGTTTCATTCCATTGCAAACGAGACAAACTCAAGGGACCTGTCCTGGCCCCCCAGTTGGAGGGGCGCAAGTATTTGCCACAATCAGATCCCTCACGGACCCCACTTTCCCCAACATGTCTTTTGAGGAATGATGTCAGCGAGGTCATGTTTTATCCCAGGGCCCGCCAGAGAGTAACTGCTTAATAAAATGCAGCGATTACAATAAATAACAAAGACAGGGCACAGGAGACCAGGGGACCGGGCAGGGGGCGGGGGCCATGAGAGCTGCTTCATCACCGCGGATGGACATCCCAGGTCCTGGCTCACAGCCTGTCTCCATCCTGGGGGTTCCACTCTCATAAGGAGGGGCTGTCCAGGCGGGAGCGCTAAGTTCCCTTTCCATCATTCGGTCTCCCACCTCCGTCTCCTTCTCTGGGGTTCCCAGGGAGGACGTTCTCCCTGCAGCCTGCTAACACATGCCCAGATCTGGGGTGCAGGCCAGGGGGAGCAGGGTCAGCCGATGGTGGCCAGGAGGCAGAGTGGAAGGGTGGTTAAGGGCAGGCACGTAGGTGTTGGCAGGACCCTTACCAAGTGTGCAACCCCAGGCAGCCAAATGCTCTGAGCATCCTCCGCTCATTTATAAGAGGATATTAATGACAACCCCTGGCCAGGGATCACGGTGAAGATTAAATAAAACAATGCATGTGCAATGCTGAGCACCAACCAGGCCCTCGTGCGATATTAATTATTACCGTGGCTGCTGTGGATAGGACAGTGGCTCCTGCTGGACTCTGAGAGCCCTGGGGCGAGGGAAGGGACTACTGGGGTGAGGGAAGGGACAACTGGAGCTCGGACAGGGACGGGCGAGTCAGAGAAGGAGCTTACGGAGACAGGTGGGCTGTCTCCGTGGGGGTCTGTGGCAGGTCCTCCTCTCTGATGCTTTGTCCCTGGGCCATGTTCAGCCCCCTGCAGATTTTACATCGAGAAGAAGCACGGAGATTCAGCGGAAAGCCATCTGTTACCGAGTGGGGAAGCCCTGGGCGTCCTTACTGATGTTCAATAATTCAGCAGGAGCTTCAGGATGAGGGCTGACCGGAGTTTGACCGTCCATTTTAACGATGTTCTTCACCATCCTGGAGCGCAGGCCAGAGGACCGCGGGCTCCCAGGAACCCTGCATAGCTCTGTCGCCCTCAGGCGGGCAGACACAGACCCGAGGGGTACGGTCGGAGAAGCAGGGCCGCAGAGCTTCGGCATGGGGGGCTGTCTGGGGGGCCCAGGGGGCCCAGGCCAGCCTGAGGTGCACTGGCTCACATGGGCTCTCATGAAAATAAGAATGGGAGCAGCAATCGTTACTTCCCAGTGAGAAGTGCCCCATGCTAGGCTGAGGCCTTAAATGATCTGTGATCCTCCCCCTAATCTTGAAAGGGAGGGTGGCCACCAGACCCTAGGCATTTCCTAGAACTCCCAGGACCACCCACTTTTAAAAGGGGTCAATGTCACGATGCGGAAAGGCTAGCTTAATTACAAACGTAATGAAATAGAAAGTCCCAGAAAAGCCTCGGTGGCCTTTGGAGGACTCATGCGCTTGGCTGCGCCCTGATGGCTCTCATCACCTGCTCGGAAGGCCGCGGGGTGCTGGTGGCATTTCCTGCGCTGGGGCGAAGTCCAGGGCTCTGTCTGGCTGCCGTGAAGGCTTCTCTCGGGAAGTGTAGCCAAGGTGGGAGTTTCCCACCTGGACGCCTGAACATCAGCTAATGGGGTCCCCGTGGTTCATGTCCAGGAAATAACTAATAGCGTCCGGATCGGCAGGTTAAGAAAGTCGGAGCTCATGAGGGAGGTGGGGGTGTGTGCTGGAGGCCATTGGGCTAATGTGGGGCGCATGGCAGGGGTGTGTTCCTGCCTGATAAATGGCTTCGGTCAAGAAGCAAATACAGAGGCATAAAATTAGCTCCCTGTGACAGGTCAGCTTTGGATCCAGCAGGCGGCAAAGGTCCTGTGAGTGTCTCCGTCATTAAGCAATAGAGAGACAGGTAATTTGCTTCACTCTTCGGAGGCAGAGTTAAATGACTCATCATTATCTTATTAATGCAATCAGGGGATGAACAGAAAGCTCAGCTGGCGTTTTGCCTCCACAGCACTTTCTGGAGGGGTCAGAGAGTCACAGCACCCCCCATCCCCCCAGTGACTGACTTCCTTGATGCTCTCCCTCCCTTCCCAAGACCTCGCATTGGGTTCTGGGTGGATGCTCGCTGTGGGCAGCATTCCGGGCCAGGGAGGCTCCTTCTGAATCCCGGCCCCCTGGTTGGCACCTGGGCACCTGGGCTGGGCTCCAGGGGGCTGCCCTTCTGCAGCTTCACAGAAGCGGTTGGGTTTGGAGGCCCCAGGCCGAGGTCTGGCTGATAAGAAGAGAAGCCGCACTGCGCAGACACCATTTGTACCATACACATCGCTGCACTTGACAGGGGCCATGCCACCCCAAAGCCAGCACAACTATGTACTCTTTAAACTGGGCGCATTGCCCTGGTGGTTGTGGCTCCATGGATTGAGCACCAATCTGCGAACCAAAGGGTTGCTGGTTCGATTCCCAGTCAGGGCACATGCCGGGGTTGTGGGCCAGGTCCCCAGTTGGGAGCAAGTGAGAGGCAACCACACATGATGTTTCTCTCCCTCTCTTTCTCCCTTCCTTCCCCCTCTCTAAACATAAACAACGTCTTTAAAAATTAAAAAATTAAACTGTGTACATCAGGGTGCAGAGAAGGGGTGTGCCAGTACTGATAGGCAGGTAAAAGTGACATAAACCAGAGGGCCTTCACAGCACAGGGATGTCGGGGTTCTGGTTGGCTCCTTGGAGGTTTTCTCAGCCTCCCTGTTTCATTGAAAGATGGCACAGTAGCTCTGAGCCTCACCCCCTAGCCCACCCATGGTCGAGGGTAGAAGCACAGAACAAGGGCTTCCTTTACCTCTTCTTTTCTTCTCCCTCCCTCCCCGCTGCCCTTCCTCCTCCTAAAAATCAAGGCAAGACAATCTCTTCTGGAGATCCCGAACACATTCCCGTGGGTCCCTTTGACCAGAGCTGGCTGAGTGTACATGTCCTTGCGCCCAGTGGGGCAGGAAATGAGCCTTGGTGTCATCAGCTCCATCAGCAGGAAGTGGGCTTTGCCGGGAGCCGGCCGGAAGGTGTCTGCAGGGCAGAAGGTGGACAGTGACACAAGGAGGGTCCGTACTGGCCCCAGACCATCAGCCATGCAGTGGCCATCGGAGGTTCATGTTTGGACCGTTTAGCCAAACTTCGGAGCTTTCTTCTAAGCAACAGGAGGAGAACGAAGAATGACAGTCAGCTCCCCCAGGTAGGCCACAGTTTAAAAAAAAAAAAAAACAGTAAAAAACTGCTCAGCACTCTTACAAACCAACGTTCTGGGGAGCCCAACCTCACAGAACTCCCCTGGAGGACCAACACCCACTTTGTTTCCTCATCGGGGGCTTTCTCCTGTCTGTGGGAAAATGCCTTGCATTCAGCCTCTTTGAAACGAAATCTTTGTCAACTGTGTCCTCAGCCATTGTTCCCTCCGCTGGCTGTCTGGGCTTTACATGGAGCCAGTCCCCTTCCCTCAAGCTCATCTTGCCGTTGATCTGGAAGGTTAAAAACAAACAAAACCTGTGACACCAGACACATTACGTTTTCACACTACGTAACAGGAGACGTTCTGGACCCAAAGGATATAGTTCTATGGGATGGTCTTTAACATCCAGAGGTTATTTCCTCTTATACTTTCTGGTCTGGCCCAACAGATGAAACTGCTGAAGGCAAGGTGACGCCCCAGACACCTGATGGTGAGGACTGGGGACCCCAGAGTCTATCACAGACAGTGGCCCTGGTCTCTGGAACTCTCCCGGTACCAACCGACTTGGTCCCTCACCCGCTGGGTGCTGCCTTTGGCTTCTGGCACCCATCGCAGGTTTCCCTGTTCACTGAACCTGCTGGTTGAGTCCCACCCCAGGATAAAGGGACCCTCATGAGCCAGGCTAGCCCAAGTCTTCTGAAAACTGAGGAGCACTGACCATCAACTTCCTGCTACTGTCACAGCCGTCATGCTCTGAGTCATGACTGCATGCTCTTTCCCTGAGAGACCCGCCTCTCTGCTTTTCTGGTTAGCATTGCCTTTGATTCTTTCTTTGTTTCTCTCTGTTCTTGTCGGATGGCTTTGGTTCCTATACGCTATGCCTGATTTGGAAGGCAAAAAGCAAGAAACAAAACTTGAGGAGCCAGAAACATTAATTTTTCACACTATCCTACATCAGAAGCTCTGGACGGGGCCCTGCAGGTCTTTTCTCACTTCCCTTAGAAGCTCGGGGCTTTGCTTCCCTAAAGATTCAGAGGGTGCTCCCATGTATATTTCCAGCCTCTGCCTCGCTGTCAGCCAAAGAAATTGCCGGGGGCCTTGCTGTCAGACAGAGGTGAGGACATCCTTGCGCGGTAGGATGCTAAAGGGTGAAGGAGCGACCTGAGAGAACCAGCTGCTACTGAGCTTTAAGTGAGCCAAGGGCCAGAAGGGAAGTCCAGGAAAGAAAAGGAGAGCCCATGTTTATTTAGTACCTGCTTTGCCAGGCCAGGTTCCCCCACACCCCCATTTTACCCCATTTCCAGGTGATGGAACAGATGCCATGAGAGGTTGACTAACTTTCCAAAGGTCACACAGCAGGGGAGAGGCAGAGCTGGAGGATTGGAAGCCACCTGCATAGAACTCCAAAGCTGTGGAATCAAGGAGGGCAGGGTGGTTGAGTGGTCTGGGCCCACACAAGCTAGGAAGACTGGAGTCCCGCTGTGCTCCAGCTCTCTGCTTCAGCCCGTGCAGAGCTGGCCTGAATTTCTTGCCAGCTGCCACGCTAGTGGGAGGTGGTTCTTGCCTGCTGTGGGGAGATCACAGAAACTGCTCCCTGGGAACAGGGGGCTGGGGTCTTCTGGTCTCATGACACAAGATTGTCAGCCATGGGTGGGTGAAAAGCAGTGAGGGGGGCTCTGGGGAGTGTGGCCAAGGCACCGACCAGCTCTGGGGCTCCACCCTTCTGTCCCCATCTGAAAAGGAGAAGAGAGGAGACCCTAGAAGTCTCAGTGAGATCCCAGCTCTGCCGAGGAAGATGTGCTCCCCAGCCATGAGACAGGTGTGGTCATGTGACTTGTCCCAGCGGGAGCCTGTGACTCATCTAGCCAGGCCTCCAGCTCTCCCTGCAGAAGGCTGTCACGGGGCTGCCAGAAATTGCACCACTGAGTCATCCCGCACTGCGAGCGCGGTTTGTCATGACATTCCCGTTTGCACGTACACGAGGGTCTCAGAGGGCCCAGCCTGTGAGATTATTTTGGTGGCTTAAGAGAGGGGCTGAAGAAACAAGCAGACCAGCTCACACGTGGTGAGTGCCACTTAGGTTCGAGGTCCTAGGGTTTCCACAGGTCACCTTGTTCAGTTGTCCTAACGCTCTTACAAGGGCGGGTCCATGACTTAGCCCATTTTGCAGAAGAGGAAGCTGAGGCCCAGAGACGGTGAGTAACCTGCCCAAAATCACACAGTTATCGAGGAGCAAAGATGGGGTTGGAGACCAGGTCTTCTGGTTTCTCTGCACAGCCTTTTCCATGACATTAGGTTGCCTGGCTGAAAACCCACGACTCCAACGAAGTGGGCTCTGTATTTTCAGGATGGAACAGTGCCCAGGACACTGGCACTCCCGTTGGCACCAGAAGAAGCCCTGGAATAGAACATGCCACATGGATCTGGTGCTGCCTGAGCCTTGCTCAGCCTTCAAGGTGTTGGGGTGCACTGGGGAGCAGACCGGGGCTGGGCCCGAGGAGCCCTTGGCTCTCACTTCCTTCGCCCCTCTTGATGAGCTATTTTGCACTTGGCTCCACAGTGCTGGTTTTAAAAAGGCATCTCACCCCTAGCTATTCAGAATTCAGAAAAATAAGCGCTCTGCACCAATGATCAGAACGCCCGGAGTCAACAGAGCTGGTGACATCTGAAGAAATGCACCCAGTACTTAAGGCTTTCATCTTAATTATACATGTTCAAATCATAGACAGATTTTCTCCTTCTGGTCCTGAATATCAGAGCTGCCAAATCCAATTGAATCATCTTCTTTTAACTGCACTTTGCAGCATGCGTTTTGCCGGTTTCCCAATTTCCATTGTAAACAAGCACCAGAATTGTGCTGAGGGCCCTTTTTTTTTAACAGGCTGCATTATTCAACCAGCAAATGAAGAAAGGAAAGTGCTGATTGTAAAAGAATTAAAAAGTGGTCCTGGGCAGCCCTGTGGATTTCACTCGGACTGGAGGTGGCCAGGTCCAGGAACTGGACTTTGGTCCCTTTGTTCCTGGCCGGGATTGATGGAGGAAGGTGCTCCTTCCACGGTCAGTGTCCATGCGGAATGAGGTGGCTTTCAGGTCAGTGTCCTGGGCTCGGCAGGAAGGAGCATTGTGGATGACAGCAGGCCCACTGTCATTGCCCCACTCCTGTCATTAGCATAAATGCCACACGCTTTCGTTTCTGCTATACCCTGGCTCTGGCAGGCTGGGATCACTTCCAGGAAATGATCTAACTGTCACCAGCAGTGTGGACAGCCAGTGCTGTTGTCCACCAGCTGCGCCCCTTATTTGGGGTGGGGTGGGGTGGAAGACTCCCAGACTTAGTATGGTGACAGCCGCAAGTGGGAAAGGAACCAGCCAGGAACCCAACAGCTGGAATTATGCTCAGGTCCGTCTCCCATGTTTTTACTTCTCAGCCTATCCCTGCTCACGCGGGCAGCACCCCTGAGTACACGTCGGGTTCTTGGCGCCAGCTCCTGCCTCTGCTTTCTCCCTCCCCATCACTTTCATTCTTGTGGATTTCTCTTAAAGCCCTGGGCTGTGTCAATGTAGAGGCTGTTGGGCCATTTTGCAGTGCCTTTCCCTCAGGCTGGGTGCTGGATCCAGTCTTGGGCAAGTTACTTACTATCTTGATTCCCCAGGGGGGCATCAAGCCATGAGGGTGGAGCCCTTATGAATAAGGTTAGTGCCCTACAGCAGAAACCTCAGGAAGCTCTTTCATCCTCTTTCCACCACATGGGGATACAGCACTAAGTGGGCCATCTGCAACCTGAAGGAGGACCCTCACCAGAACCTAGCCGTGCTGGACTTTCTGCCTCCAGAATGATAAGAAATAAATGTATGTTATTTATAAGCCACCTGGACCTGGCTTAGAAACAACATACACTTATTTCTTTATTTTTTAAAAAGATTTTAAAAATTAGTTATTATTTTTAGAGAGAGAGGGAGAGAGGCAGAGAGGGAGAGAGACATCAGTGTATGGTTGCCTTTCACCTGCCTCCAGCTATGGACCTGGCTGGAGACCTGGCTTGCAACCTGGTTATGTGCCCTGGCTGGGAATCGAACCAGCGACCTTTGGGTTCATAGGCCGGCACCTTATCCACTGTGCCACCAGCCAGGGTCTTATGCTTTTTTCTTATAGCAGCTTGAACTAAGACTGTTATCGGACCTGTTATGCACTAGGCAGCCTGTGTTGTTTAATCTACTTTGTTTGTTGTTATTTTATTTGTTTGAGTCAAGGGCATCCACTTTACAGGCAAGAAACATGAGACTCTGAGACTTGAGTGGATGTAGAAAAGCCACGTGCGAAGTAGCAGACCCAGGAATTCACCTGGCTCTGCGCCCGGTCTTTCCACACCTAACCCAGCAGGGCTACCCCACTGGGCCCGCCTGCTCCCTTTGAATGGCCTCCACCATGTCACCCTCCCACACCTTCCCAGCTAAGCAAATTCCAGCAGGGGCTCAGGGCTTTAAAAACTGGCACGAGGAGCTCTTTACCTGTATATTTTAAAATTTACAGTAGTTTCGGATTTTCTGATGGGGCTCCATTGCTGGGCAGGCATTTTTTGAGGGACCTGTGACTTGCCTCTTCCGCCCCCCTTCCCCATGGGCCCCCTGCACATGGCAGGGTCTCAGTGTGTTGGTTAAAGGGTCCAATGCAGTCACAGCTGCCCAGATGGCTGGGGAGCCCTTGAAAACACCCCAGAGGCAGCAGGCAAGGCCAGCTACACAATCAAAATGCAGGGCTCCTTTTTCAATGGCAGAAAACACCCTTCTTGTTTTTTCCTAGTTTCTCCCTCCCTGTGTCCGTCCGTCAGGATGTTGTCATTTGCTGTCCCTGTTGCACTTCCGTGGTATGGGAATGTTTGCAGGGTGAGTGCAGACGCTCAGAGGTGCTGGGGGTCCCACCCCACAGTCCTTCATCCCCCCGACACCCAGGCCCCCAACAGGGCAGCAGCAGTGGCTGAAGAGGGTGAGCGGGGAGCCCCCTACGTGCCCCATTGTCCCAGCAGACTTCACTTGCTCATGGCAAATTCAAAGACAAAGTATGAAGGATTCTCAGAGGGGCCACCTGAGCCCTGTGCTGGTCATAGGCCCCGGAGCTGGTGCTGACAGCCTGTACTTCGGAGACACCAATTCATTGCCCCTCCCCTGGCCGCTCACTGGTGGCTGGCATTTCTTGTGTGGGCAGGACGCCCTGGGTTGGAGGTGCAGCTGCGTGTAGGCACCCCCACCCCACCCCACGTGCACCCTCCTGGCCACAGCAAGGTGCGCCCAGGCCTGATGCTGCACCACACGTGTGTCGTGTGAGGACCCGTGGCCAAAGGTGCTAGTAAGACCAAGTGCTAATTAGTAAGGGCGGGCTGGGTAGCTTCGCCATTGTCAGATGAAAGCAAAAGGCTTCCTGGTTTTCTCCTTCTACCAGCTCCCCTGTACAATGATTTCATCTGCTGCAGGAGAGGTGCAGTCACTAATAATCATGGAATGTGATCATCATTAGCCACCAAGCTCCAAAAAGTGTGCTTAGCACATCCTTGGCTTCTGAGGCCCCACCAGGCACAGGGAGCAGGGGGCAGATAAGGCAAAGGGGAGGGACTGACCCTGGGTTTTCAAAGGCTTGGAGAGGACAGGATCTGTATCCACAACATTCCTCTTGCCCTATGTTGGGAAGAAGCTATTCCCCCCACATTCCCCACCAATCCCCCCACCCCTTTCCCCCGCTTACCTGCATAGAAACCTTCCAGGGATCTGGAAGGGAGCAGGGGTCACCTAGGGAAATGCCTGGGAGAGATGCAGACCCATCTAAAGGTGTCTTCTAAGGAGACTCCGGTTCTGTTACAGGTTTATTTAATGACTCAAGAGCCCAGGGTCCCCGGGAACAAAGTGCAGGTGTCCTCATGGTCGGGAGAGAACAGTCTTGGGACGTGAGCACACGCTGTTTTTGACTTGGTCAAGGTCCTGCCGGGAAACAGTAGTTGATGAGAGTTCAGTGAAGGGCCATTTTGAAGGTGGAGGTGGGTATGTCAGCTGTGTGACCGGCTTTTGTAAACTTGATGCTGTATAATACCTGTCCTGCATGCACGGGCTGGACACATTGTGCTCTGAGTGTGACAAGCCTGGGTCACCTGGCCTTGACCTCCTGTCCACCCCCATCCCCCACCCTGCCACTCCTGGGGGAAGAGTCCTCTCTACTGAGTGCATGGTTTTCTAATATAAATCAGCCAGTCAACCACCTCTCCTAGTGGGCTCTCACCCTGCAGGCCAGGATACACCTGCCCCTGTGCCTGCAGGCCCAGGCCAGACACCTAGATGCAGCCTTGGAACCCCTGCTGTCATCATAGTAGCCATTCTCGCCCTCAGTTCTCCCTCCTCCCTCTGCCTGTGACCAACCGTGGTGGCCCTCCTGTGACATGCCTCAGACCTCTCTCTTAGGATCTGTGAGTACAACAAACTCTTTTTTTTAAAAAAAGATTTTATTCATTACTTTTAGAGAGAGCGGAAGGGAGAGAGGCAGAGAGGGAGAGAAGCATCCATGTGTGGTTGCCTTTCACCTGCCTCCAGCTGGGCACCTGGCTGAAGACCTGGCCTGCAACCTGGTTACATGCCCTGGCTGGGAATCGAACCAGCGACCTTTGGGTTCGCAGGCCGGCGCCTTATCCACTGTGCCACCAGCCAGGGCCCAAACTCTCTTTGTAATGGCAGACATCCCCTGATTGGTTGATCTTACCATACCTCGACAATAATGAAGGCGTAATTAAAGCGACAGGGTTAAGGGGAACGACAAGGAATAGTGAGGTACCCCAGGAGGAGCCAAGAAGCCAGTTTGCACCAGGGAAGGAGCATCAGAACCAGGCGCCAGCAAAAGCTGTAGCTCCAGGAAAGTGTGCCTGACACATGTGGCCATAGGAGACAGACAGAGTCACTGCTAAACTGAAGCCCTGCAGAAAGAGAGAACTGGAGATAAACGCCCCTGCTTTTCCGACTCCCCAACTCCCCATCTCTGGCTGGGCCTCCCGTTGGCTGGATGCGAGAAGACCCCCAGGGCAGCGCCTGGAGCCCCAGCAGGGCAGCGCTGGTGGAGAGCTGAGGGTGGGTGGGGTTGCCTGTGGATCATCAAGAGGCCCTTTCTCAGGACATGTCAGCCACCACGTGCTTTGCACATGAATGGGTGACTGGTGAGACAGACCCATGATGGGGGATCTCGTGGTGCTCTAGACCAGGGCCTCTGAAACTGGGCGGTCTGCACCCCACCGCCCCCACCCACCCAGGAGTGGTGTTTAAAGGCAGATTTTGACTCAGCAGGTCTGAGGGGAACCAAGATGCTGCACTTCTAACGAGGTGATGCCGCTGCACCGGGGCAGAGGGCCACTCCCTGAACAGCCAGCCTGGCCTGCCCAGGTCTTCCCTCCGCCCCACACTCACATGCCCCTTGTTGGGCTGGGCTGTGGGACTGTTGTGGCTGTTCGTCTCCACCTGGCCTGTCCTCCCTGGCCCCTGGTCCACCTGCTCATCATTTTGGAGTGCTTCTGAACGTCATGTTTCTCCCTCTGCCTCGTGCAAGGGTGGATAAAGGCATTTCTTGCCATCTGGTCAGAAAGCAAGTTCCCTAAGACAGACTGACCTGGGGTAACATAGAAAGGAAAAAAAAAAAGGAAAAATAAAAAGCAGATTTAATTGGCCACCATTAGTACAAACAAACTGGGTTGACACCGCTGCAATGATCCGTTTTTCCTTCTTGCACGAGATACAATTCATTTCTCAACTTGCCAAGAAGGACCCAGAAGAGACTCCTTTAGGAAGGTGGGTGGTCCCCGCTCTGAGTGGGGGGCCTCTGTGGGTCCTTGGCTTTGAGTCCAGGGCCTGGGCTGGGGAAGAGGGTGTGGAAGGGAGCTGACATTCCCTGAGCATCGACCCCGTGCTGGACACCATCCTGGACGGTTGATCACATTGTTTTCTATCACCCTCTTTCTGCAGAGGTGTTTGAG
This sequence comes from Noctilio leporinus, assembly GCA_004026585.1. Lineage (NCBI taxonomy): Eukaryota > Metazoa > Chordata > Mammalia > Chiroptera > Noctilionidae > Noctilio > Noctilio leporinus. Next base: position 1,033 of record PVIW01001311.1, on the reverse strand, counting down.
GAGGGGCATTCAGCCTGGCTGAGTGTAGTGACACAACTGGTCTTGGTCCTGTATCTGATTCCAAAATCAAGGCTTTGTCCACCACCCTACATGGCTCCCAAGCAGGACCGAGACTACGGAGCAAGAAAGGAGGTGTTCCCCTGGGCCACCAGATTTGAGAAAGAAGGACAAGAATGCAAGAATAAAGACAGATACTATTAGAATACAATCTTTTTTGAAAATAAAAATTAATCCAAAATACCCATGATTAAACAGAAAAATAAAAACTAGCCAAATTTCAAATAAAGGCAGGGTTCGATGGGGCTGGGGTGAGGGTGAGGAGTGTGAGGCGGAGGGTCGGGTGGGACCTGGTGTTTATATTTAACATCTGGGTGTTTGGCTCATTGTGGATTTCAGCTGAGCCGTTCTCCAGGGGAAGGGGGCTGTCAGGGCCACCTTGTTGGGACCCTCTGATGCCATCTCCTGTTCAGACAGAGAGGCCGGAAAGCACCGTGGTCTGCCTTTCACATCTTTGAGTGATGTGATTCCTTCCAGAAGCAGGGGGTGGAGGTGGGGGTGAGGATTCAAAGGGGCCCTGCTTTCTGGGTGTGTTCACTCTCCCCTGATAGGTGGGGGCCGGGGCTGGGGTCTTCTGTGCTCAGGGCAGTGGGTGAGAGAACAACCTGCCCGCGGCCTCACCCACCTGGACCCCTCTGCCTGCTGGATGAGGACCACCTGGTCTCACCCCGCCCAGCCTGCCGACTGCTCCGGGGCCCAGTGGCTGCCTCTAGGACGTGTAGCTGTGGGGCAGAGCAGCTCCTTCCTAGACAGCAGGCTCTCTGCCCCTGCTGAGCAGACAGGAAGGAGCCCTGGGGTCCCCCCCTCCCCCCAGGCAGTGTGTGAAGATTAATTAGGTGAGTCTGCAAAGGGCTTGGAAGTGGGAAGCGCAGCTCTTTCCTCCCAGGTCCCTTCCCCAGGGATGAGACATTTCAATGGGGTGGAGCGAAGCCCTGGGCTCGGCCCTGGAAGGAGGCTGTCCCCACTTCTTGCCTGG